>PNEQ01115741.1:6482-55649 GCA_003012365.1 Medauroidea extradentata
GGGGGGGGGGAACCATACAATGTCTTGAAGCAATAGGGGTAGTATACAGCGAACAACAAGTCAGTGGTGGCATAAATGTAGTTTCGGCATGTGACTTAGCCTCACCTAATATAATTTAACATATAAATCCCTAACCTTTCTCTGCCAGAGCACTGGGGTAGCCTAACTTCGTGCATTCAACCTCATCTCAAGTGGTAACTGTATGTGTCCACTTTGACGAGATAGAACTGATACGCCTCTTAAAACTTTCTTATCATAACTAAGCATGAAACGTTTTTAAAACATTTTTGTGTACTTATACGAATATATTTTCCGTCAGACAAAAATAAAGTAAGATTTTCCGTCGTAAAAAAAATGCCTCACTGGTACTTCCAGCACAATTTCGCAAATTAATGTGCTATATACATACAAATCTGAGTTAAAATCTTGTTTCCTAGCAAGGTATTACAAATGTTTTATGCTCCCATTCCTGAAATCACTTCTTTTTATTTGCGTTTCTGTTATGAACGCCCATTAAATGTAATCGCACCCGTGCACATCGAACACATTTTTCGAGGAAATTGCTAGCTAACACGTTTATGTGCGTTCATTTACTGTAGCAACACAAGTTGTTTTTCGAAAATAGGTTACGACCAAGACTGCGAACTGAACAAACAAAATCAGCAGTATAATCCCATCACTACAGCTCGTGAACTCTGCACAGGCGCAAACATAGAGTACAGCTACATACGGATTTATATTCAATTTGATGTTCAGCTCAAATGTTTGTCCAGTAATATCGAGTGATGTCCAGTACGAGATCAAACACGACGTGAACTGGGAAATGAAGGCTCGTTTAAATATTCTACCGCGATATGTAGGCGTGTAAAATGATTTATCCAGCTGTGCTTCGCCAATGACGCGAAATTTGTTGCAATGTATCTGTTCCATTCTATTATAGTTATTAAACTAGGTCTCTTTTTAACAACAAGAACAGTCTTAACTGTGCACAAAATAAATGCGTGTACGTCTAAATTTTCAAAAATTTAATTCCAAACGTATGAAGACATAATTAAGTAGGCCAAACATACACACATACGGCAAACAGCGAAGTTTGATGCGAATTAGTCTAAGAACGTATATTGCCAATATAAAAAACAGTACGTTACACAGACAAAATTAATTTGTGGCGGCTTAAACATAGTTTGTGGGTATTTACCCTACAAAATTTATTTTGTGGTCACCACAAAAACATTTTGTTGACAACACGAAAATATTGTGGTCACCACAAAATTATTTTGTGGTTACTACAAAGTCATTTTGCAGTGAAGACTTTCTACAAAATTTTTCTTTCGGTGTGTACAAAGCGTACAAAAAATAGCAAATGGTGAAGTAACTAAAGATATAATCGTTAACGTTTGTACATCCAACTTCACAACTTCTTGTCGAAAAAAGCTTCTCGTTAAAATATTTTGGTGGCATCATACAAAAAGAAATAGCGTTTTAAGACCCAGCAGTTAATACGCAGACTAGCGTATCCATACACTTACACGATAACATCAGTATTATAATGCAATCACTGACTCTTTGGTTACAAATTCCGTTATTTACTACTCCACTACACCTTCATAACCACCGCGCCGTCGCGAAAAATTACTGTATATGCTGGTTTTATTGATTTATTTTGGTTGTTTAGGAAAACTTACTTAAAACATATAATTACACTATATTTTTTTATAAAATCCATTCTTTTGCGATAAACTCAGAAATCCATAACAACTAATACATGCTTTTTACGTAATTAATTAAGGTATTTTAAAATAATAAATAGATGAATGTCATTTCAGTCATCAAGTAATCAATACATAAAAATTTGTGTGTAAATCTGAAATTATTTGTAAACTGTTAACAGACTACAACAACAAATCTTAAGTGAATGCAATAAAAATAATGTTACTATTCGTAAATGGAGAATTCAAAACATGGGGTGAAGCCCCCAACTTATAAGCTGTAATCCTCTGCACGTCGTGCCAGTATTCATTTAGGCCTACATCGCAGCAAGGTCGACCCGGGCGCCACAACCAGGGGTGAACGAGAAAATAAAGAAAATAGGGGGTGGAATGACACAAGGTTAAAACTATTCCATTAAAAGAATATTCGCATTGTCTAAACACAGAATTTTACTTTTATATTGATAAATTATTACTTTATACATATACACAATCTGTTGGACCATAGACTGAGCACTTCGTGCACCTGTTTAATCGAAACCATTACTTGTCTTGCACGGTACTAGACAACCATGTGGATATAGGCTGTTCACGATAAAGTGAGCACTACTTAAATGTTTCTTTCAGCCGTTTTGCAGCCACCTTAACTAGTATTTATATGAAAACTTCCAAGTATCTAAAAACTAGTGTAAACGTTTCACTGCGGTCAAAACTTAACACATACTGTCCTAATAAAATATATTTGTTATTATAATAGGTTCTGGTGAGTGCTCAGTTCATAGTGAACAGCTTATAACTGCGTATACAAAACAGGGGTCAAAAGAGGTGATTATATATAAACTGTGGAGGAGGATGGCGGAGGCAGCAAAAAAAATCTCGCCTCGTGCGTCTTTACAACTCGGGCGAACCTGTTAAACAGTCCCGCATATTTCGTCCCCTTAGTTGCAAAAACTGTTTTAGCCTGAATTCTGTTCCCAGCCAACCGTATGCCAATATATTAGTTTATCCCACAACCTTTCCCTTTTATACCAAGTTTCTACGAGAGCAAAAGACACTAAACTAAAAATGTCTGGGCAGCAATTACTTACATTGCTTATCTATGTTTGCACCAGCGAACAAAAAAAAATATATTCCATCTTCTGCATCCCCCGCACTTTTTCCAGTACTACAGCTTGAAATTCCTCCCGCTATGGAAGTCATGTTCTCGCAACATTTTTGCTTTGATTGCTGTGTGTAGTTGCTGACCACTGCTATTGAAATTGTTCTTTTTTTTTTTTCTGTTGCAAGATTACCCCTTGTGTGATCAATACGACTTTCGGTTCAATATAACTTCTGACGATAAGACGATGTACGGATTTTTTTAAAGGGAAACATGGCGGCCGTTGTTTTGTCTAGCAGGTTTTATAGGGGTGTCCCTATCTCCACCGCCCTAGAATTCTGCCGTTCCTCCATACTTACCTCGTATCATCACTCAACGCATTTTTTAATTGTAATTGTACTGCAGTGGCTTATTATACTATACATTAGAAACAACAAGAAACGCAAATTTACAAAAATTACCAAACGAACAAAACTGAGGAGCAATTGTAAAAAGGGACGAAATAAACGTACAGTGGCTCTGGCATGGCCACATACACCCGTTCTCATTCAATGTTATCTCTATCTCACCGAACGGTTCGTTTCAACAGCCGCTTGGATGGATGTATTGCACGGTAACGACACAGCACTTGCATCATCACGTCTCCCTCTGGCATATATAGCTCAAGTCACCGAACTGGCGTCCAGTCTTCTCGCCGATAACTCGCGTCTATGATGCATTCAATGGTACCCCCACAATAGAATGGGTAACCCAACAATTTTATGACGTACATAATGTTTATGATAGTGTTTTTATTGTAAACGTCTATACTAAGAGACAGGAAAAATTCACGTGTTCACTGACGCTGACGTGTAGGCTAGCTTCCAAGAATATCTGAGTACGCAAGCAGACTTCAGCTGTTCATGCAATGCTGTCGGACACAGTGAAACCATATTATTGGGCTTGCACATAGTTGCCTGTGCGCCATCCAGGAGGTGTCATATTGAGCTAAGAGCCAATTGTGAAAAGTGAAATGAATTTACAGTAGTTCGAATCCTAGCTTGTGCCCCAATGAAAACGCGAATTTTTCACGTCTCTACCTACACTGTATTAAGATTCTGCACCAAGACTTGAATTCCTAAAAAGAAACACAAAACACCCGTTTTCGCCATTTTAGGTCGCGAGAAAAAGTAGATTACCGGAGGTGGGAAAGCGCGTGCAACGATCTTTGTATGGAATTACTAGCAGGCGTCACTCACGTCGAATAGTTTTCGAATAAACTTACATCGGCACTCTGGCCTGGGCAGCCACTTAAACTGAGGGAAAAAATCGCGACTGTTCAAAAAATCATTTCTTAGTTTTGTTTCGATCGCAATAAGTTAGGAGTGTTATATTTACCTTCAACAAGAATTATAAGCGAAACCAACGTGGTCGCCCTGGTGCATACGGCTGGCCCTGCGAAGGAAGCGATGTCGTACATGCTAAATGCATAATGCTGGCTACAATTACTGCTTAGACATAGGAACACGTGCGAGCTGCAGTGCTCGAGGCCTGACGTATGCTCAACTATCATTCAGTTATTCATTCCATACGAGATATTTGATCCAATAAGAAAATGACATCCGACGCCACGAGACACTGATCAATTTAACATGCACAATGCTGTGGGAAGTAAATAAAAGTTGTAGTACTTGTTACCTTGTCACGTTTTCAAAATTGCAATTTACCTTCACAGTGTACGCGATTTTCATCAAAGTGCAGAAGAGAAAGAACGAGTTTTTTCTTCTCAGATGTTTGTCAAAAAAAAGTCATATACCTCCGACTCTGAGAGAAGGTAGGCTACGTTCTATGGTGGAGTAATTACCAGGGACTAGCAAAGTATTACTAGAGTGGCGTCATTAGGGCCGAGGGAAATGCAAGTTGGACAGGAACAAAGAAGGGTGACGGGTGTCGTCTGTTATAATTAATGTTACATTTCGTGGGATGATATTTAAACTGGGACACATTACGAAACACTATGCGCAATATTAAAGTCCTAGTGATTAAGTATCATCATTTAGATTTAGAAAAGGTGTTCAGTTATGAAATATCACACATTTTTTAGTCACTATTTTATTCCTTTATTATTTTTTATTGTTGTTATCATCAACAAAATCTAAAAGAGAAGAAGCTCCGGTAACGATATCACGCACTAGTGACCACTGTTATATTCCAATTTTAACTAAACAGAACTTCTAGCTCCATACTCACATGTCATCCCTTTACCAGCGCTAAAGATCAAGATGTTAAGTGCTGGCCAAAATCACTTCACTTCATAACTGAACGGGTTTCGAACACAAATTCATATAAACTCTTTGTTTTGAATTTATGAGCACCTCACTATAATGTTATGACATAAATTTGTTATAACCTGCATAGTGATGTGTACTAACCGCATACTTCCTACATTACGAATCTATGTCAAGTCAATATACACGTTTTCGATGGGTACAGTTAAGGGTGTAGAACATCAAGTTTGAAGAACAAAAATGTTGAAGTGCCAAGAAAACAATTGCTAAGCCCATTGTTCATGGAAATTTACCTACCACTACTATCAAACAAAGCAAACTACGAACTTATAAGTAGTCTAACAGTTTCCCTCCAGGAGATTGAAATCAAACAGTTTGACAGAGGGCGATACACACACACACACACACACATCATGTCCACAACTATGCCCAAATGTATGGAAGTAGAGGAAATTAGCTCAGGGAAAGTCGTAGCACAGAAAATACAAACGTTCACGCATTGTTAATCGCGCGAGCAGAGCAGTGTAACGCACTTTTCAAGCTGAATCAATATTCATCATCGCAAGCATCCCTTTAAGAATATACAAGAGAAAAAAATATACACGATTACAATTTCATAAGCTAGTTACTACACTGTGTTCCCGTGAAATATCAGAATATGAAACTACGGCCGCCTTCTTCAAATACGAAAAAAAGAAAATTATAGAAATTGCGCAAGAGCGAAGCTTACCTTCGGGCCATTGTTCTCAACATTCAAGAGGAACTGTAAAAAAAAGGGGGGGAAATTTGTGGTAGCTATGTACTGTGAAGACTCTTACTGCATATTATGACAATGCTTGTCAATCATTGGGTGCTACATTTGAGTTGCATTCATTGCAACCAGCTAGGGAAGTAGCAAAATACAAATTTTCCGAATTATCTATAAGTGCAGCAGTGACTTGGCAACGATTAAATGTTTTATTCTAATTGGGGCTGACGAGGCAATGACAACTTCCTAGAACTAGTTGTTACTCGTCCCCCACCAGCTCCAGACACTTTCATCTATAACTCTATATATAAAAATGAACACTGACTTACTGACTGACATATCAAACTGCAGCCCAAACCACTGAACCTAGAATCGTGAAAATTTTTGTGTGGGTTCCCCTCAGGTCATAGGCGAGCACTAAGAAGGGATTTTTTTTTCGAAATTCGACTTCTAAAGGGGGTGAAAAAGGATTAAATGTATTTCCAAAGAAACGTCGATAGAACTCGAACCAGGCGGCCTATCATAGTGATTTTTATTTTAATAGGACACACATTAAACGCATATTGGCCAATTTAAGGATTTTTCGAAATTCAACATTTAAGGGGGTGAAAAGACCTTGAATGTGTTTTAGATAAATCCTCGATATCTATAGAACCCATCGAGATATATAGTTTTTTTTTTTTTTTCAGGATGATGATTAGGCCTACACGAATGATCGTACAACGTTTTGAAGCTTTTTAGAAATTCGAACTCTCAGTACTGTGCAGGGGTCAAATGTGTTTTTTTAATGAATGATTGATTTTGATTCGACTGAACGGGCTACCGTCGTGATTTGCACTTCAGTTGGATACTTATAGAAATGCCAAAGATATGAAATTAAATATTTCGAAATTCGACACCCAAAAGGGCGAAAAAGCACATTATTTGTTTTCCTTCAACCCATTATATCTATCCAACCAGTAAAGATATTGAGGTGTTGTTCGCGTCAAATTGATGCTTATGTACGTATTTAAAAATTATATATGTGAGTTTATTTTTTTTTTTTTTAAGATAACTTGATTATAAATAATAAAACTAAGTCTGGCAGACAATCCGAAAAGCAAGTACGACAAGTGAGAAATAAACTATACAGGAATTTCATTATCAGTAACCTATCGAAACGTGGTGTTGTACAACATCTATGAGCCCGGGACATGAATATTTTATTTTTTAAATAAAATTTGTTTTCATTAATTATTTCGACGTTATATACGTGACGTGTTTGTAGCTCAGATCTACGTTCTGGGAGGTTCTGGGCTCGAATTCCGTTAAAAGTTGCGTGCGAACGTTCAATTCTAACACACAAAAACTGCACGGCAGATCGAATTAGTGAAATTGAATGCAGTCGTTTAAAAGGGGTAAAATTGTTAATGCAGTTCACTTTTCACTTAGGTTCCTCAACAACATCAGCTCGCATATTTCATCTCACTAATCTCTAGGTGGGGGCACCAAATATGTATCCGCGAAACTTTATCCCACCAAAACTTTCTAATGGCATTACACTTCCAAGTAAATATTTTGAAAAATGTAACTGAGGGCAACGTCACCAATGGTTGTGCACAGGGTAAATCAGACGTTTTTCATTCGGATAACCTCTTACATTTAAGAGTCTATAACTAACCCACAACGTCAACTTTGTAGTGCTATAAATAAGGCCCAGGTAAAGTCGCAGTTAGTGGCACGGAAAAACTTAAGACTGCTTTTCACATGGACAGCTAGCTACTTATCCTGCTGCGTAGTTAGCACAACTAGCAGCTTGGACATTATAACACTTGATGTCTGAAGTAAAGGTCATTCGGGATAAAGTGAGCACTAAAGATTTAACCTTTGAAAAAAAAATCACTAGTCGTCACTGCACAGTTACTGTTCTGCTTGTATGATTGGTAGCGATTCACTGTAAGTAGTTCTGAGTATTTTCCTATTTGAATACAACATTAATGATAGAACATTAGACGAAACAGACCACTCTGTATTTAACATACTTAGCAATATTTATTTGTGACCTTATTGACATTCCTACTGACTGTATAATTTCAATTAATTAGCGCCAGTATAAAGTGACGCTACCCACTGGGCCGCTCGTCATCTTGCACACGGCTGCTTGCTCTGCGCTTCAGACAGTTCTAAATTCTACCGACAGGTGGCAGCAGAGTTACGTTTTCGCCGCTTCGCTTGCTCGAAAGCGAGACGTGAGAAAATACGTTATTTATTGTTTCTGTTAACAACGTCGTCGTTCGTCGTTCACGGCAGCAGAACTGGAAAAAAAAAAAAAAAATTGAATTCTTTGATTGCGTGTGTCATGTGTGTTTTAAGTAGCGGTTTTAAGTTACAAATTTAAATATACTTATGCCCGTATTTACGATATTCGTAACGGTAACAGTGCGTGTTGTATCAATTAGAGTTGATGGACAAACCAGTATTACAAGACGTTAACTCGCAAGTATTTATAATAAGTATTACTATTGATTATAGCATATATTCAGCCCTTGTGCCTTTATTAAGTAGATGTTGTAGATAATATTTATCAGAGCAGCGTAATGTAAATGTAAACCTTGTCCAAGCCTATGCAAATAAAAGCACGGGGCAATGTTTATGTTTACAGTCGGCGGAAATATATAAACTGACAGAAACTATAAATTAATCAGCGCTTTTTTGAGTGCTCACTTTATTCCGAATCACCTTTACTAATCTGGTGTACAAAGAGGTTTTTTCAATGAAAGTCAATATTATCAGTTATGCATAACTAATGCTCGCGAGCAAAGCCGCGGGGGACTGCTAGTAGTATATAAAAATGGATGTTGGTATATATGTACTATTTTCACGTATGTATGTATGAGATCGATAATCTCCGACACCGTTGGACCGATCACCATGGAACTTGGCATATAGACCACTAGATGGCGCTGCAACGCATCAACCTCTATGACCTTTAACCAATCGCCATGACAATTGGTACACTTATATATCTGAACACGGAAAATATTTTAGCGGCATCCAATTTGCTACAACTCGTCACTGACTAATATGGCGCTGTAGTGCATCAATTTCTATACCTGGCTTCCCCTTATGGCATATAGCCTAGGGCATTGGTGGGTGGGGGTTCGCAATTCGACCAACATCCATTTTTATATATAAACTGGAAGGACAACGTCTGCAACGTTCTGCAAGTACATTATAAGACAGTTGCTGTAAGAATGTGAGTGAGAAAATTTGGTCAGCACTTAACATCGAGGTCTTCAGCGCTGGTAAGGGATGACATGAAGTGAGTATGGAGCAGCGCCGGAATGAAGGGGAAAGGGAAACGGGAGATCCCCGAAAAAAACCCGCCGACCAGAGACATCGTCCGGCACGATTCCCACATGCGAAAATTCGGGGACCGACCCCGCCGGGAATCGAACCCGGATGACCATTCGGCCACCGCGACACCTTGCTGTAAGAAGTGCTGCTATCATCATTAGTGTAGGAAAGTACGTCCACTCTGCTGTACTATATATCGCCGCTGTAATGGACTGTAATACCAATGGGGATTACCCAGTCGATACAGAAAACACTGCTGTGGAAGAATCGTTGTTTTTACAGACTTCAAGAAATTGTGGTCCTAGTAAAATGTACACTACAAACGACAATAAAAATTAAGTATGTTTATTCTATGCTGACAGTCCAAATACTATAGAAAATGTAAATAAACTATTTTAGTGACCGTAATGGTGTTGTAGCCTTACATTTTGTTATTTTATTAACTTCAATAGTAATATGTAATTAAATCATACTGAAAATTTACCCGAGAAATTAATAGTTTGTTAATCGGTTCTTCAGTAATAATGCACACATTTTCTAGGTTACAGAACTAAAAATGTGTAGCAGAAATTTTTGTGTAGCTTAGCACAGTTTACCACTGAAACAGTTGAAGTACATATATATATGATTGTCGAGGGCTTTTCAGGACTTATTAAGAACTCAGCGTGACTTAAAATTTGGAGGGGAGCTACCGCAATACTTAACTGGAGAAAAGAATCATAAATTACCCTGAATTTGTTTACATCTGAAAAGTTGGAATGCACAAACGTTTAGTTTTATAGGTAAACGTATTTTTAATAGTTTTGAAGACGGAAAGGTAAGGACATGCCCCCTGTACTCTACCTTCTCTCCGAGGTTACGTCTGTGATTAACGACACCTACTAGTTCGTGACTAACGCATGAGATGTCTCAACCAAATATTGTAGCGAGACGATAAGTAATCAGAAATAAACAGAAATTCAATAGCACGCTCCAACTTTGAGCTGGAACCCAGTAGTCGCTATTCACTGCTAACATGTATTCCCAACACACCCGAAACACAGACAGTCCACAATATCTTGGTATAGAATTAGATTATGTTCGCTATTTTGATGAAATCCTAGTATTATGATTTAATAAAATAAATATTGACAAGTTTCAAGACAGTCAGCTTCGTATATTTTATACAGTTACCATTGCTGGATTAGTATTGCCAGAATAAAAAAGTAATAGTACTTCCTCCTGAAGACTACTAGTTAAAAATTAACGGGGTGAAGTTGTACAGTTTGTTCGCGGTAAGGCAGGCACTTTTTCTAAGACCCTGCTAAAACTATGTATTCATCAATTTCTACCTTTCCGTGATACGTGACTTGACATGCAACGCAACAGTTAATAAATTTGATTGCCTCCAAATGTTAATGTCTGAGACATCAATTAATTATATTTGTTAGTGGTTAAAAATTGGTGAAATGGTTTTAAAAAAGATAGATTTGTCGTGTGTGAGCCTAACAGTATGAGACTCACATTTATACCATCTACAACGAGACAATTTAGTTAAACCTATTGGAATAAGAAGGCCAAATAACGGCAAACCAAAGACGGCGGTGGGTTGCAAACCTATTGTCGAAGTGGGATCTCGGAAGCGAAGTACAGAACACAAGGTCGTACAAATGTAAGAGGACTTGGACCGCTACTCCCCGCAGCAGTTGCGAGATGTGTCGCAATTACCTTCTTCGTCATTTATTCTGTAACGTATTGGGCTCCATTTGGAAACAAAGAATAATTTATCTCCGCGCTATAGAGAGACAGCGAGAGCAGGAAGGCCCGCAGAACGGCTGGATGAAGCTGGAAGCTCTCTCTCTACCTGTCTACGTGTACATGCACTCTTTGCTCACTAGTTCGACATCACACAATATTCGTACTCGCATATATATATATATATATATATATATATATATATATATATATATATATACACACACACACACACACACTCACCCACACAGTGCTGTGGTGTCAAAACTACCACAGGGCATACTTAAACCTCAATATATATGACAATTTCCTAGTACAAGTCATTACAGGCCTAGAAATAAATTAGCACAAGACATACTGAACTGAGTGGAATCAACCAAAGAGTAAACGGCGTGTGAACACGTATACTATGATTCGCATAACTTTGGTACAGCAACTTATGGTGAATAACTATCAATATTTTGTAATATGTGGCACAGTACAAGAGAAAATTTACTGTACGAATTGTGAAATGGACAAGTATGTTACGTATGACCATATATAACAAATTATTGCCCATAAGTAATTGTCAAATATTACTCAAGTTATACGAAACAGAGTAGCTATAGTTGTAATCGCAATAGGCAATAGGGAGGACCCGGGCTCGATATCCGACTCCGCCAACCTTATTTTGGATTTCCGTGGTTTTACGAAATCTCCAGGCGAATAATGGGATGCTTCCAAGGGCGTCATTTCAGGTTTTTTCTTGGGGGGGGGGGGCAAGATTATTTTTTTGGCGACAGTGACCTTGTTGCATCTTTTTTATTAATTAAGCATGTATAAATTAGAAACTTTAATAATAAAACTTCAGTTTTATGTGCTTAAGTTAGCATTATTTAAATAACAAAATACAAAAAAAATATATTTTATACACTTAAATTCTAAATCCAGGGGGAAGGGGGCATTTGCCCGCCCCCCTCCTGAACCGCCAAATGACGCCCCTGGATGGTTCGTTAACAAAGCCCATGGACGATTCCTTTCCCAGTTCCTGTCTTTAGTGCAAAGTTGTGCGCACTGCATCTAACGACCTCGTTGTCGACTTTGCTCGCGAGTATTGTTCATAACTGATAATATTTACTTTAAATGTAAAACCTCTTTGTACGCCAGATTGGTACTTCAGTCATCAAGTGTTATAATATCCAAGCTGCTAGTTGAGCTAACTCTGCAGCAGGATAAGTAACTATAGCTGTGCACGCGAAAAGCTGTCTTGAATTTGTCCCTGCCACTAACAGCGATTTCACCTGGGCTTTATTTATAGCACTGCAAAGTTGACGTTGTGGCGTAATTATAGACTCTTAAATGTAAGAGGTTAATCGAATGAAAAACGTCTGATTTACCCTGTGCACAACCATTGGTGACGGTGCCCTCAATTATATATTTTCAAATTATTCACTTGAAGTTTAATGCTAGCCATTAGAAAGTTTTGGTGGGAAAAGGTTTCGCGGAAACGTATTTGGTGCCCAAACCTTGGGATTACTGATATAATATATTATGTGAGCTGATGTTGTCGAGGGACCTAAGTGGAAAGTGAGCTGCATTATTCATTTTACCCCTTTTAAACGACTACATGCAAATTGCACTAACTGAACGTTCGCACGCAGCTTTAACGGAATTCGAGCCCAGAACATCCCGAAATGTAGACCTGAGCTACAAACAACTGCGTAACGTAACGTCGAAATAATACATGAAAACAAATTTAATTTAAAAATAAAATATTCATGTCCTGGGCTCATAGAAGTTGTACAATACCATGTCTCGATATGTTACTGTAGCGTGAAATCCGGTATAATATTTTCTTGCTGGTCGTACTTGCTTTTCGGATCGTCTGACTTCAAAGTTTACAAACTTAGCTTTACTCTTAATAATCAAGTTATCTTATTAAGTAAAAAACTTTCATAAAATAATGTGTTAAATACTTACGTAAGCATCACTCTGACGCGAACAACACCTCAATATTTCTACTGGTATAGATATCATGAGTTGATGAAAAACAAATTTTGTGCTTTTTCATCCTTTTGGGTGTCGAATTTCAAAATATTTATCTTAGACATTTGTATAGGCTAAGTATCCATTTGAAGTGCAAATCACGACGGTACCCTGTTCAGTCGAATTAAAATCGATCATTCATTAAAAAACAAATGACCACTGTACAGTACTATATACGTTCGAATTTCGAAAAATCTAAAAACCATTTTGCAATTATTTTTGTAATCACCATCCTGAAGCAAACATTAACTGTATATCTCGACGGGTTCCATAGATTTCGAGGATTAATCTAAAACAAATTACAGGCCTTATCTCCTCCTATGATAGCGAATTTCGAAAAACCCTTGAATTACGTTTTCGAATACTTTATTGGTGTCTCGTGGACGTGAAAAATATGACAATACCCGCTGGGCTCAAGATATATCGACAATTAATTGAAAACACATTTCACCACCTTAGGTGGCGAATTTCGAAAATTTGTGAAATTACTTTTCAGGTATTTGAGTAAGCAGCAATCTTAAACAAAAAATCACGTCGCTGTATAAAAAATCAATGTGGTCTATATATGTCTATAGTGAATCGAAAACACATTTTACCCTTTCTTTACCTCTTTGGGGCCGAATTCGGAAAATATATTTATACTTATATTGTATTTAGATGTCTGAAACTTACAAAAAGAGAGATCTAAATGTTACACTACCACTTACAGCAGTACAAGAGAATAGCGCATTTGAAGATAACTGAATAATGAGCACTCAAGTGTGTGCAGATATAAATATTTATATCGCACTATAATACAGTACAGCAATACTTCTCTGTCGTAGCTTCATTAACAATGGAGCCACATGATCCACAACGGCCAACGGAATATCATGTTCTACGAAGAAAGAAAACATCCCATATATTTATCCCTACACAACTCTTCATCCACTTTTAACCTGCAGTCAACAAAAAACAACAGCAAAGATTTCGTATTTTTGTTTTCCTTTTCACACTCTTACGCGCTTTCTGCTTTCCGCGCGGCTAGCAATATATCTTCCCTTCTTCCTGGCACAATATTTTATTGCACTTCTAGAATTCATACAGAACAAGTTTCAAAACGCAACACAATTCTTTATGTACAGTTTAAGTATCGCTAAATTCTTGAAGATATTCTTTCCCTAGACATTTTTCATAAACAAGCCACGTGTTTCCGTTTCTTAGCTGTGACATGTGACAGCACCTTGGAGTGTGTAAAGTTGTTAAAATATGGTCACAAACTCGTCTATAAACTAACAAAAGAGAAATGTTTCAACATCAGACTAAAATGTCAAACATTACACCGACAATATTCCTGGCCGAGAAAACGTATACATAATCAAGCAACGATTCTACTTCTTTAACACCATTACTAAAATATCAATTTAAAATCAGCTCACTAAACTCAATGAAATCGAGTTCGCTGATTTGCTTTCAAACAAAAAATGAGACTAGAGCAACCGTAACAACATTACGCCTTTATCTGTCCACTAATTCGTATAACTGTCCCATTAAACCACTAGTCGGTGAAATATAGCCGAACATACTAATATTGTCTTTTACACAAGTCTTCAAGCGTTGAATACGAACACAATGCTTTGTGTGTTGTACATACACACTGCGTGAAACGTTTATGGCGCCAATCCTGATTTACACACAAACATGCACGTGCACAAGTGTCCGCACGCGTGTGCGGGCGTATATGTGTGAATCAGGATTGTTTCAAAAAACACTTCACGCAGTATGTGTGTATGTGCGTGTATACAATCACATTACTGAATGGGGTAACATTATGTAACTAAATAGGGTTCTTAAGGGATGCGCATACAATTTCTTTGGGGAATAAAATAACTACTACAAATTACCAGCTCGGGCTAATACCAATATTCTTAAAATTTAAGATTGACTCTAGCTACATAGTGGTGCCTATTGACACATACAAATGTCACGAAAATAAATAATGTCCGTTAGAGTCACTACCATAGTCCTACTATTTAAATGTATCTCTAGAGTTAAACCAGTCTCTTACTATCCTGTTCACAGGTTCATTGTATACTAGCACTCCTTGTATTTGTCGCAGATCTTTCACCCAATATCCTATACCTGGTACTCTTAAGGGCCCTCCCTGAACTGTATTTCTGTGTATTTTAGGCAGAAAATCGATGGAGTGGTAGGATAGCCGCTGATTAACGTATGCAATGCATTATCGCCTATCCACGCAAGCCACTCGGTTGGCGTACAGTGCTTTACTATTTTTTTCGTATAGGACTTTAAGTGGTGACCACATAATTTTATTTATGGACAGCATAGTTCAAAGTCTATACAAGAACAGGAACTGGTAGAGGAATCAGCCATGGCACACAACCATTCCTGCAATCGCCTGAACTGATTTTGGTAAACCACCGAAAACAGAACTCAGGATGGCCGGAGCCGGGATTCGAACCCGGGTCCTCCCGTATGTAAGTCCAACGTGTTACCGTTGCGCCACCTCACTCTGTCACATGCATGGTAAGTGCCCTCTACACTTAGAAAACGTTAGAATAAATTGTGATAATAGGCGTGTCGAAACGACTGGGAGAAAGACATGACAATTTTCAGTATCATTTCTCACACATTAAAAACTTACATTTATGCAGCAGCACCAAGTCATTCTTATCCACCAGTAAAACTCGCCTTGAAACATATTCTACAAGTGCACTCGTACACATTATTGGTGTGCGTATCCACATGCACACACATTAAACGAACAGGTATAAGTTACCGTGCCTGGGGCACTTGGTGAGCCAATATTACTTAAAACAAGTATTATTTCCGGACCAATAATCTTCGTGTCATCCCGACACGAATATACTGGACGTAAACATGAATTAAGAAAACACTGTGTACATTCAGACATGTGTTCTCACTTTTAAAATATCAGCAAACTGAAATTTGTTTGAAATTCCAAATGTATGCGCTAAAGCGATGCATGAAAATTAATTTTAGCAAGTGAACAAAAATGGCCGACGAATGGGCAGGATATTGGAAATTAGGATTGGTCACCGAGTAACTCTTGGGGGGAGGGGGTGGCAACTTGCCCTTGTCCAGTAAGGAATAGTTAAGTGGAGTGCACGTCGTAAAGCATCGCCGCCGACAGGCCGCTGACGGCACAATTAGCCGCCTGCAGGACTGCTCGCAGACCGTCGCTATAAATACAGCGGCACGCCATGTTTACACAAGTGGTGCTCGCTTGTACGCCCATCACGCCACCTTCCCTTCCCAGCAGCCATCATCGTTGACCGGACGTGATGCTGCACATTCGTCACAAACTTCCGATGGATACCCGACATTCTGTCACAGCACCTGTTCGCGACCTTTCCTGTTCCACGTACTCGACCACATATCTGCAATACAGGGCCGTGTGCACTTAGGAATATAGGTGTCCGATACTGTAGGTGCTATCATTTGAGGTAACTTCGTACAATTTTAGGGTAACATTATACCAGACATTTTCTTTTATAAAATTATTTTGTGGCCATGAACCATTAAACAAATTTAATGGATAACAAAGTAATACATTAAGAACATAACAGTATTCATGAAATCTTTGCTCTTTTAGTGGAAATTAAACTAGACTGTTCGTACAAACTTTGCCTGTCTGGTACGAAGTTACCCAAAATGACTGTAGTTATATAGCATGGCAGAAGTGACCCAGACGGACGACCGGCATAACCACTTATGGTCAGAGCATAGCATATAATCTGCTGGACAGCATAACTGTCGCTACAAATGTTAACACTGGCCACTAATAAAGACGATTGTCCCACTTACTACCAGCATCCTCATGTGCACAGGTGACTCCCATCGGTTCAAAGCGAATAGTGTTTGTTAAAGTGGTTTTCCCCTATGGTATGCTGAACTACTGCAGAGTATCTTCTCCTGTGGTAAGCTGTGAAAGTTCTGGTAGGTAATTTTCTAGACAGACAGGAGATGGGTACATCTCCAGCCGGACCACAGCTCATCTTAATGACAGTAAAGTGACTCGCTTAATAATGCTTACGCACGTAATGATAGCGCGTAAAAGGAGGTGTGGTGGTTCCAAAACCAAATTATACGTCCCCACTAATGACTCCAAAAACATTTGTGGTAAGGATTTATAATTCCCACTGCGGAAATCTAGCCTTCCAGCAACGTTGTCTTGACTAGCTCAGTAAGGCGCACAAGCTGTAACAAACGCGCTTATAAGAGGACATATTTGCATCGGCAGTTATGGACAAATGAATAAATACTCTTTAAGGCCCTGCTAAATGTATAATTTATCAATTCATATTTTACGAGACGTTTAAATATAATAATTGATATTAGAATTATAAAAACAGCTCATACACACATTAAACCTTTTTACTAAAGTTAACATTTTTAGTAGCAGTACAATGTAGTTATACGTGGTCAATTCGTGCACAACGACCTCATAAAGTGTTTAGTTTACAGAAAACAGCCTATAGGATTTTAGTGCTGGTTCATCAGTTTGGTTCCATAGTACGAAGTGTGGCATATGTAATTAAAGATAATGTGACATTCTGCGTCTAAACCAAGAAAGAGTCAGAAATGTTTTTAATGAACCATACAGCCCACACATAATTGCTCAGCGAGAATTTACTATTTCAATAATAACACCATGTCATTTTAATTTTATTAGTTTGCCATTCTCCAATTTATAACAATTGGCAGTCTAACCAAACAGCATAAGGCAAACACTTCCATGTTGAGCAATATTTCTTATTTGGAGCAGGTAACGACTGCTATAGGCCATTCGGAATAAAGTGAGCACTAAAGATTTAACCTTTGAAAAAAATCACTAGGCGTTACTGCATATAAGCCAACATTAACAACAGTTACATTTTTGTTTGTATGGTTGGTGGTGAATAACTGCATGTAGTCCCGTGTATTTTCTTATTTGAATACAGCATTAGTGAAACAACATCAATTGCAAACGTCCTCTCTGTATTTAATATACTTTAAAATATTTATTTAAGTTCTTACTGACATACCTACTGACTGTATAATTTTATTTAATTAGCGGCAGTACAAAGCGACGCAACCGAGTAGATTATCGTTGGCACACGCCGCTATTGCTTCGCGCCGCAGAGATAGTTTAAAATTGCACCGACAGATGGCATCAGACTTAGGTTTTCGCCGCATTGCGTCATTCCGTTTGTATGTCCGTTGTGTAATGAATATGGGTTTCTGATAAACACATTCAACGTCGTCATTCATTGCAGTATGTTGAACGGAATTTTAATTCTTGAGTTGCGTGTGTCGTGTGTTTTTTTAGTGACGGTTTTAATTTAAAAGTTCGAATATACTGTGCATGGATTTACGAGATTCGTAACGGTAATTAATAGCACCGTTAAGAGTAGACGCAGAGAAACCAGTGTTATAAGACGTTAACTCGCAGGTATTTATAACTAAGATTACTACTGAGTATAGCATGTATTCAGCCCCCGTGCATTTAATGCGTACATATTGTAGCTAAAATTTATAGCAGTGTAACGTAACTGTAAACACTGTACAAGTCTATGTAAATAAATGCACATGGCAATGTTGATGTTTACATGTAGCGGAAAGATATAAACTGGCAGAAAATAGAAATTAATCAGGGCTTTTTTTAGTGCTCACTTTATTCCGAATCACCTATAATCTACAAGCAACGCAACTGTAAGAACAAGAGAATCAGTCAATAAAATTCCTAGAAGAATTTAATACCGATATTATAGATTTAAAGAAATAAAGTAGGGTTTCTGGTTTTAAAATTGAATTATATTTCAGTTTGGAAAGTGAAAATTTGTTCAGGTTGAAAATCTGTTTTGTTTTTGGACGTTTAATTTTATTTCCAATTCATAATTTGAATATGTTTATCGGTGTTGCTAAACTTGCACACTTTTTTTAAGCTAAGACATATAGCATTTTGAACAGATAAACTGTCACAACAGGTTTAATTACTGCTCAGACCGCAATATTATATATATATATATATATATATATATATATATATATATACACACACACACACACACATATACACTGTGGCCGCAATATTACACATATATAATAATAATATTATACTGTCCTCAAAAGTAACACGTGAAACCACTAAAAGATGTGAAAACTGTTACTAATATTCTGTTGATTATGATCCGAACCTATAACAAAATCACTCGAATTTAACATGTATCTGACAACATATGGTAACGGCGAAAAAACTGTAAATAAAGTGGTTAATCATTAATTAGCCTAATTTTAACGTAACCAGAAATACAACACCAAAAATTCAAAGTCTGTACAAAATTATATCTAATAGAGATCGAATGTGATATCAAATAATAAATATATTATATTATATAACTTAATAATTTACATGTTATAATTACAGGTTACTGTCTGCACAACAGCAATAGTAGTTAGATGAATTTTTTTTGTTTCAGAAAACGCAACGACAATATTCAGTGAAGAATTCACACCTGTCAAAGAAGTATGAAGACACATCCCCTTGATGTGGTAAATGCTCCCAGCTGCTCCAATGCCAAAAGAAACTTTTAAAAAATTATCATGTTAATTGTTCCATGCCATCAAATACTAGAAACACTGTAGAGGTTATGTTTAAGAAACTCCCCGACGATGGAACAGCTATACCATAGCACCATGGGACATGTTTCCACACTTAGGGCGGTGGCCTGCATGGCCTTTTTTCTCACACCTGAAGGCAGGAAGCAGAGGAGCGATAAGGACGAGACTGGTACGCGCGCCAATACCCAATCTCCGCTAAGCGCAATGCAAGCTTAGCGTCGTTCTGCTTTTGATGTGAGGGTTCAACGATAACCCTGGGAATCGTGCCGGTACGGTGACGTTGGCCGATAGATTTTATCGTGGCTCTCCCATTTTCCTTATCCTCCATTATTCCTAGTGCAACTCCATGTTCACACCATGTCACCCCTCTTTGGCTCTCAAAATCATTAATGTTTCAAGCCGTCCGAATCTCTCCATTCATTCTGTCCGTATTCTTACAAGAAATCCTTATTATGCTTTTTGCTGATTTTAAAGTCAAAAAACCCTTTTACGTTTGTTGTTTTTTGTGTCTGTTAATGTATTTATTTGGTTAATTTCAATACTTGTGTATAGTACAGTGGTATGCATTACTATCTCGTAATACTTTGTTTTTTAAAAGCATCTCACCCACGATCGTAACACGCGCAACTAATTCTGAATGTATTTTGCAAGTAGTCTACACGGCTCGACACACTCTGTCCATTACGCATGCATGATACTTATTTAAGTTCTTTAAGGAGTTAGGCGAAAACTGTTTTTTTCGGCAAGTAGACTCTCTGAACTGTTTTTGGGTTTGCAATTACACACATGTTACAAATTAAGAGAATATAATGACCTACGACTTCTTCTATTTACAAATGTTGTGGGACCTATCATTTTCGTTCACAACTGCTACGATATGCACGCAGAATGTTTGTAACAAACTTATCTGTGACTTTAACATTATTGTACTTGTTGTTTACAGTGAATGTCCACCATCGTCTGTACGCTGAACATATCACACGGATGTTCGCCGGATTACCTATGATCTAGGCTCTGTATGCCTGCGCGAATATTCAAGTGCGTTTGGAGCATAAACGGTATGTAGAAAGTTGCAATAAAAGGACCTTTTTTGTTACACAGGTATCATTTCGCAATAAACCATCTTCAAATGTTCAAAAATCCCGACGGTAAAAAAGTAAAAAAGTTGTATGCAATTAAAGGGTAGCCACCCCTTGTATTTTCATATTGGTACACGGTATCAAGTTGTATTTGCTGTTGATTTGTAGGTCCCAAAAGCATCAAGCAATGCTGAAAATATTGTTTTTATGTCATACAGCTTCCGATATTTGGGAGGAATACGATTATAAATTTTGATATTCAATGACTCATTATTCCCTTAATATTAAGTTAAGGTGAAAAATGCTAAATATAATTTCTGCATATTTTTTCATAAGGATTCACCTGCCAGCGTTCGTCGGTGTTTTTCAGACTCATCCTGTATATTCCATGACGTACTTTCACTTCTGCCTTGAGGAAACAGAGTGTCAAAGGCCTAAAAATACCACTTGTATAGATGTTCACTATTTTTAATAGCATGCAATAGGACTAACGTCTAACGTGGTGTCAGGAGTAATAGTGCTTTTTTCCCTGGAGAAAAAAAAAACATTCCCAGAAGTAATTTACAGATATACGGGTATGCGCGTAAACAATAGGCGTATTTCAGCGGTTGAATTGTTCACGAGCTGTTAGCAAGCGTTTGCGGAAACTGTTTGCATTTACAAGAGATCGCTAAAATGCAATAATTCAGTGAACAGAAATGGCACCATGGAGTTACGAATTTATGTTGTTGCTAATGTCTTATCGGGAATAGAATCGGACTGTACAAAGCAAAACACTTCTTCACGAATATGTAGGCCTATGTTGGAAAATGGACTACTGTAATGGTTTTTTACATGTACAATATAATAAATCGTAGAAGGAAATTAAATTATGCAGCTGCATGAAATGAAAAATTAATATTGCGTACTTTTCTTTCAAAATAACATTCTTGTCCATAATGCTCCTAAATAGTTTGTTTTGATTTCAGATTTATTCCAGATAAAACCGGAACTAATGGTAAAGGTAAACATCATGTGAACAAACCCTGTAATCGTCCTCCTGCCTCGGTTGCCAGAAACGTGCTATCACTCTCAGCCTGTTCGCAGCATGTTTGCAAACACCGTTGTACACAGACTAAAATGCTCTGTTCACAGACTCCGCAACCACTTCAACCGCTAAAATACGCACAAAACGTCTTGCTATATCTACACAATGTTGAAGAGTGCGGCCTCCTTCAACACAAGCTGCGCAACAATGCACCACTGCCTGCCTTACACGTTCAAAGACTTCGAGTTAGATGCTGTAGAGAGCAAGCAGCTGCAAGCACTCGAGCACAGGCCTCTTCCTCCGATTCAATTAGTCTCTCAAACATGAAGTGACCCCACTCAAAATAGTGAAGTCCGGTGAGGTCGAGAGAACGAACACGCCATGTAGTCCACCGTTCCCAATCCATTCCTCATACAACCTGCAGTTCAGAAGCTATGGATAGAGACACTGGAAAATCGCGAAAATATTTAACATAGTCTCCAGTAAAATGTAGTATCTCAATCGTGACAGGTGTGAACAGTTTTCTGGCAAATCACACACGTTCTGTGTTAAAACTGTACAGTTATAATTGGGTCTGTTGAAGAGGGACACAGTGCTTCATATTAACTATAGCCAATATAGGTTCAAAACCTTCAATGTTATACATAGCATGTTGGAGCCTAGCAAACAATCAACTTTTCCCGCGATTTACCAGTGACTCTAGCTATGGGGCATTTATCACACACTGGTGCCATGGCTTGTTTAACGACGAACGTAATAAAGATTCTTATTATCAACATCGGTAAGTGTTGCCAACGTAATATGTGGCGGAGATTGCAGTGTATTACCTCCTTGATGTAACTGGTATCTAACGGCCCACGTATGTAATGGGCACATCGTAACGTGCTCGTGAGTGGTCAAAACACATTTCGATGTATCCCTATTCCAGTTAGTACAGTAATGTGTAAGACTCTTCCAACAGTCCGTCATTTACCGCCAGACGACGAGATATTACGTTGATCGCACTTTCACGGTAGGAAGAAAGGTAGAAGTCACGTGTATACACCACTGCAAGGGCAATACTATCACTGTCCTTTAATTTTCCCACTCACCACCGCTCGCTTGGTCTACGTCAAGTTCGATACATCCACTAAAATTTACAACGTTCATTATTGGTCGGCTTCCATGCCAACTGGGTGCTAAGACTACTGTCACCCAATCCAAAATCTTAAGATGTCACCTGATTTAGAAGCCGACGTGTTCATTTCATCCATATGTAAAACTTGTTTTATTTACTAAATATATTATTGATACTGACGTGGTACTCTGCTACGATATAGTAAACACCAGGAAGACAATAATGAAAATTTATCGCACCGTCAAAATAATACGGTTGTAACAAAAAAAATGAGTTACGGCCAGGTGGTAAATGCATCTTTCAGCCCGTTAAACACAATAAGACCATTCCATAACTTTTCCTTTAAAACTGAAATCTGAATTAATACCAATTTAATACATGCAAGGCCCGATACTTCCTTTGCTGTGTAATAAGGGAAAATCTGCGGGTTCAGTGAGCTGTAAGCTAGCCTCCAAGTATGTCCGCTTACTCGGACAGGCGGCAGCTGCACACTGGCTGAATTTTGCTGCTTCTTTATTATTAGCTCAACGCCTTCCATAAGAGGTGTTAAATAGGTTAAGAGCCATGCGGAAGTGTCATTAACTTACAAAAGTTTAAATTATAGTATATCCGAAAGAAAACGCGAATTCTTTAGGTTTCTAGCAATTATATAGAAACGTGGTCATAGGTGGCCTTAGTGATGTTTAGGTTTATCTAGTAAAATATATTATGGAGTTCAGACCACTTAATATTACCGTAACGAAATCATTCAATACTGAACACTGATAAAATTGTCTAATTGCCGTATTGCTTTGACTGTGTGACATTTGCGTTACGACTTTAATTTACGGACAAAGAAATTTTCAATGTGTAGCCCGAGTAATACTCGAGCGTAGTTTGCTATAGTCTCTTCCATTATGCCTCGACGTGAAGGAATCTAATTTAGCTACATCCTATATGTAGTTTGAGTAAATATTGCCCACTTGAAGGTGTTGAAGAGGCGCAGTGACGTGCGAACTGTGCAGGAGGTGCTGGTACCTGGAGGTGCGAGCTACAAGGGGACGCCAGGCAATATTGGCGGGCAGCTTGCCAGTTTTATTGGCCGCGCCAATCCCTCTCTGAGCTCTCCTGCTCGCGATCACGTCACGCGGCCGTCTGCTCCAGTAATTGGTTACGGCTGAAGGGAAGCCCAAGGCGCCGGCCGGCCTTCCTTCCAAGATTTCCTCAGCACACAAGGGGGAAAAAACACGAGTGGAACACGGACGTCTACACATTTTAATAATCACACAAAATGCGTAACTACCAATGTTGGACCGCACTGATTTTTAATTGCTCAATTATATTCACAAAAAAAAATTATGAAAAATAACGCAACACATTTGGTTTGTTACCGAGCGAGTTGGCGCGTTCAAAAAGACCCGAGTTAAATCCTCGACTTCGGCCATTTCGATTTCTGGTTTCCAAGGTTCCCCAAAATTATTTCAGGCAAATGCTGGATGATTCCTTTACTAAAGTCATGGTCAATTCATCTCCTAGTTCCTGTCTTTGTGTCAAGTTGTGTGTGAATGTGTGTGTGTCTAATGACTTCGTAGTTAACCAAACATAAAGCCTAAAATAACCACTAAATTACAGCAAAAACTTTACAACTAAAAGTCTATTATGTATTGTAGCCAAAAGTGTAAACTGAAAAGTAGACCTTATTGTGTGTGTCCCAGTGATGCCTGAAAAAAACAAAACTACTGGCGACAACCATTACTTACGTAAATATGACTGGCTGATCTTCACAGAAAACGCTAACTTTAAATATCGGAAAATACAATTTGTACAATGCAGTCCGTATATTCCTTCGTGATGCATACACGGAACGTCTATCATTCAAAGAATCCGCTGGGCCTACCTTAACCTGTACCACTTCCATTAAATATATTGAACGTTGGCTACAAAAGAGTCTCTTATCTATACTTAAAATGTCTTTGTAAATCCCTCGCCTTAATTTGTGTAATCACATTGTAAAAATACTTATAGAAAAAAAGACGAAATGGTTTTCTCCACCTTTGGTTCATCACAGTAACAGAACGCTTTTAGTCAGCCGTGTGCTTACAGCACTGACAGTATGCAGGTTTCAGAAAAAAATTAACTGTAAATATACTAATGATGACTGAAGTCTTCTTCGGATGTTATTCTTGCACAAATATACGCTCTCAATTTGTATTCTTTAAAATATTTTTTAATTAATTTTTTTTACTCTCTCTCTCTCTCTCTCTCTCTCTCTCTCTCTCTCTCTCTCTCTCGCTCTCTCTCGCACGTACGAAAATTCCCGTCAAGAAACAAAAGCACCACTCTCTATAATTTAGTTTTATTAGAAGATGACAGGCTCAATGCTGAAACTCCCAACAAAGATAATTTAGTTTTGTGCTAGGAAACACATCTATAATGGCTCTGTTACAAAACTTATCAAAACTTGCGTCTAAAAAACAACACATACATTCACGAATTAACTTACCAGGCATTCCGAACATAACTTCGCTATTCTAATCACTTTGATTAAACACTGCAAGTAGTTGAGGTGTTGCTACACATAATATTATAGGTAATGCAATGATGTAGCAGATAAGAATGTTTTCAAGGCGGCGGTCGTAACACTTCTACTGTTTCCACTACAAGCAATGGCTACATACTTTCCTAGCAAGCAAAGCGTAACTCTACAACAGCAGCACTACAATATTATCATTCGCCATGCGAGTGATCGCTGCAAGTACCACCGAAACTTAGCATTAAATCGTGAGTCACGTGCGTACAAATTTAGACAGTCTTACTACGACCTACTGATTACAGTAAGGAATGTCACTTTACTCGCAATATGTAGGTGGTTCACGTTAAGAACTTCAGGAACCAGTTTCATAATGTGAGGGCATTCTACGTAGATATATAATGAACTGCATTCAAATTTGTCTCGTGAACTAAACTGCGCATAGTTTACACATTTCCAGACATATTTCTTAAGAGCTAATCTAAAATTACCTTGTCTCGAGCTCAGAAAATAAGTAATCCAAAACGAGGGGTATATAAAACGTAAAAAAAAATAACACTCATCTGGCAAGACTTACACAAGTAAACTTAATTATTTACGAAGCTAAGTAATATTAACAATTATATTAAAATGTTTAATAAGTTAACTAGTTTGAAGCAGACATCACTTACTAAGAGAGCGCGATGAAGCAGCTGACAGTAAAGTCAAGAACACAACACACTGTTGGTACCTTACCTAGGCCAACATGGAATGTAATATAAAGCACGTAAGACTGAGCAAGCAATATAGTCGCTTGTAAATGGAAAACCACTCTCCTAGTGTGATGGTTTACTGGCATGATCTATTTACTTTTACACCCATTCAAAAGTCTGTTGTAGACAACAGCGTGTAAAGACCTCTTAGAAAAAATAGCCAACACCAATCTCACATGAAACAAGTGGAGAGAGCTCGTCGTTTTCCCTAAAAGGCGTTTGTCCTAAAGAATATTTTTCCGTATAACACACACAATGAAACACTTGTCTTAAACACGTTTGTCTTAAAGTCATTTGCCCTAAATGCGCTTAACTATCAAAGTCTTTTTGCGTAAAGGCGTTTGCCCTAAAAGTATTTCTGGTCCGTCGTTTGCCCTGAAGATGTTTGCCCTACAAGTTTATCTTCGCTAGAATTACGGTAAGTTAGGTTTATGTTATCTAGTTGATAAATGTTAATTATAAGATAACAGTTAGCCATACATCAGAAAGGCTTGAAAAAAAGTGAACAATTCTACCATCGTTTGTTCTACAGACATTAGCCCTAAAAGTATTTTCTGTACCGTCGTTTTCTTTAAAGGTGTTTGCCCTAAGTTTGTCTTCTCTAGAAAAAAATCCATGTATACAGGCGTTTGCCGTAACGTCGTTTACCTTAAAAGCGTTTGCCCAAAAATTTATTTTCTCCGTCAACCATTTTCTCCAAAGTTGTTTGCTCTAAAGGCGTTTACCCTAAAGTTAAGGGCAAATGCCTTTACAGCAAACGACAGTTAACCTTCTCAAAAAATCTTGATGTAAGCCCGCCGGAAATCTAAACCTTATAGGCCTACGTTTTTTTTTTTGTTAAAATGTTAGTCTGTTACAGTAAGCATATACTCTAGCAGGAACAGAGTGCTTGATGACGTAAACAAGTATCTCATTCTCCACGCTAACTACCCATCGTATATTGTTGATTTAAATACGATTTTAGTACCAGCTGTTGCGTTTTCTACTGCTACTGGCATCTATAAACAAAAACTGTAGGCAATGAAAATAATAATAATACTTGAAATAATTCAAACGCGTAGTTTCAGTAAAAAAACCAAAACGCAGTCGTAAGCAACAGCCATCAAAGAAAGTGTCCTGACGGACTGGCCTACTTTCCACTCGTCAACTCACAGCCAATGTCAATGGACATAAGTACATATGCGTTTCAGAACAAAGCTCGAAACGCTGAAAATATACTCTTAAGAAATTCAACTCCCAAAAGGCGAAGAGGGGAACACGTGTTTCCACAGATTTCTCAATAACTGTTACAACAGGAAAGACATGGAAAGCCTTATATGAAAATACTCTTACATTTCTTTTCGGAATTTGAGCTTTCAGCCTAGGTTAAAATCCTATTATTGCACATATCGACTAGCATTTTGCTACTAAAGTCTAGTTTTAAAAATCCTGCTGTGCAGCGGAGTAAAAAATGGTGTCCAGCAAACAAGAAATCAACAGCGGAAAGTCTAGCAGTAAAATTTTGTTTATATTCAGTGTGCACGACACTAAATTTCAAATACCGAACGGGAGTGACCGCGAGGCCGTGCAAGTTCAACTACATGCAGTGCGCACCTACGGACGTAAAATTCAGTTATAAAGTGGCCGCGCCTGGAAAAGAGATGGCCGGCCACGGCGCGGCGGGAAGAAAGATGCTGCTCGGACAGAGGAGTCGAGGCGGGCCGGCTCCACTCGAGGGGGCTTGCACCTCGCGAGGGAGCGAAGATCAGGGATCGCCCGATGGTCCTGAGAGGGCCATTTGTATGCCGAGCCACGCTCCAGCGACGGGGGAATAGAAACTGTTTTACCTTCGGTTACATCTTGACTGCGGAGCGGAGTGAGTCTACATACACTCTACTGCGGCTCAGCCTAGCCGCGCGGCACATCTCGAACCACAAGGAACCACTCGTCACACTCGTCTCCGCTCTATCTGACAAATAAGGCCTCTTTACTAGCATAAAACCTGCCCACATATATTTATAGGCTGTTCACTATAAACTGAGCACTCAGCAGAGCTTATAATTAATTATAAAATTTTGTTTTATTGGGCCAATAGATGTCAACTTTTAAGAGTGTCGAAATGTTTACACCGATTTTTAATAACATAGACGTTTTCATATTAAAAATAGTGAAGATAGCTGCAAAATGGCTGAGTGAGTGATTGAGAGATTTTGGTCAGCGATTAACATCAAGGTCTTCAGTGCCGGTGAGGGGTGACACGATGCGAGTATGGAGCGGCGCCGGAATGAAGGGGCGGGGGAAACGGGAGATCCCCGAGGAAACCCGCCGACTAACGGCAACGTCTGGCACGATTCCCACATGCGAAAATCCGGGGACCGACTCCGCCGGGAATCGAACCCGGATCGCCTTGGTGGCCCCTCGACCACCGCGGCCCCCAAAACTGCTGAAAGAAAACTTTATGCAGTGCTCACTTTATCGTGAACGGCCAATACCTGCATTCACATTGATTTTAGTTTCTAGCGCGACGTTTTTGTCATGTCAAAAAAAAGTGCACTTGTTCATGGTAAAGACCATAAATTAAGAATAGCTTGTCGAGGTAATGTTTTAGATATGCTACAGTACAACTACAACTAATACGTTAAGTTACATTGTTTACCAAACTACAATTCACCATTTCAACATGATCTGCACGATTCGAGAAACTAGTGACGAAATGATGAGAATAGTATACTGGACCCTGTGTGTGAGTGTGTGAAAATTAGAATAAGGACGATGTGAGGATCCCATAACTAACACACTGTTGGTTATCATACCTGCCCCTATAATTCACAGAAAGGCAGCATTATATTACTGAAGAAACCACAGGAAACTATTACTACGGTATGGAATACTGCACTGAAATCATAGACTGTACATCGTACGTAAATGAAAACTCAAATGTTTACGTGTTATATTATGTTGCATTAGAATTTTCTGCTTCTTAATAGCATAATAATGCCCTTTCAATGTGTATACTTTATGAAAATGCATAAAGATTATCTAAAAAAACCTTATAGAGAAGATTTAAGCAAAAATGAAACTAACGAAAAAATTAACACTATTCGCACATAAGCCACATATTTACAGTTTTGTATTGGTTTAAAATATAAATAAGTTATACATAATTTCCCCGAATAACGTTGTAAGGATACACACACACACGAAACATATACCTACAAGACAAAATTGGTTATAAGCAGTTATAACATTATTTCAATTGCAAAATTGAATTCCCACGTAATCAAACTAAATTGTTGACATAAATTAATCAGTAGGGTTTCGAAACAAGGATTAAAAAGTAGTATATTTTCTTAAGTGAATGTACTGTCGAGTTTAAAAAATTCATCTTAATCTTACAGCTTATATTCAATTGTCCGGAAATTTTAGGAATAATTAAACTTCCAGTGTATGTGTACGTACGTATATGTATAGCACTAACTAGGAAATTTTCTGAAAATCTGTTCAGAAGGACTGACCCTTAATTCAATTGAATCATGGCGAAACGATTATTCACAGAAAACTCGGGGGAGGGGAAGGCCATGATCATTCATTTTTTTCAACCCATTTCAAATAACGCGGTACTTTTAAAAAATTTGAGACTGTGAACATTCATGCAATGCACAATTTTGCTAGAGCGTCTTTTAAAACAATGTACCGTTTGGTAGTAAAAAAATTATTTAGCTTCATTTTGACTTATTTTGACAGCAAAGTGTGTGATATTTCAGGGGCAAATGGGCAAGTTTCTAAAAATTCGTTTAGTATACGGCCATAAAAATTCAGATACAAACGAAGATATATAAGTGTTAAAACTGCCAGAATGAATTTTTGATATATGTATTAATTTGCGTTCAAAAAATACTTTCGAATCCACTGCAAAACTAACAGAGCGAGGCCTTAAGATTTCACCGACAATATATTGTATGTTTTATGAGAAGCCAAAACGATTGCTTTGTATTAATAAGACAAAGAGTTTATAACAATGCCGTATTATACAGACTACTGCAATTATACGGAACAATGAAACTACGCGTCCGACAGCAAGATAACCATAACTACAGGCGCGGTACGTAAGATTATAGGTTCTTACACTCTTCTCATTACTATCCTTCACGCACAAGTTCCTCACCAGATCGCATTATTTGCTTCTGACTGAGAAACGTGGGAATGGCGAGTTACGGGAATGTACAAGAAACAGCAACTCGTTTAAACAGTTGTCTCGGAACCGGGGAAGTAAGTTTTTTTTTTTCAGCAGTCACTGGTGCAGGAAGGAACCGCTCACCCTTCAGAGCTCCGAACAGTCTCTGCGACTACCCGACCACAACCTGACATCCGCCGCTGTGGTCGCCCGAGTGTGAAACCGGCACTCGGGTTCCTTGAGCTAACTGACGTATTACAGCGCTGGAAAACGTTGCTGTATTCAGTTGCGGCCACAAACTGTTCAAGCTGTAGACATACACACACACACACTCCCTCTCCCTCTCTAAAAGAATCTGTCTAGGAGACAATCACAAAAAAAATTAAACCGTCAAAAACTAGTGAATGTCTGCACACTTACTACGGCAAACCTTACCAATTGCCACCATGTAGACTTTTGAGAAACGTTATTTTAGTACATCTGGTTAATAAATGACCTAAACTGATCAAATGCACGATAAACCAGCACCATACGTTACTTCGCTACAAAAATTAATATGCATTAACTGTTATATATTTAGTTGGGACATCACAAGTCGAGTTGTAATAACTGGTTTTTTGTACGAATTGTTTGGTTGTTCAGATACACATATTTAAAATTCATTATTACCTCGATCTAGTAAAATATATTACCGTGTCATAAACTCATAAATACATCTGACCAATACTGATTCCGCCATTACTCACATACTATTTTAAAATAATATGTTTCCAGTAATTTAGATGAAAATATTATTATAGTACATAAATGTAAAATTCAACACGCGGTGTGAAACCCCACTGGCAAAACTTAGGGCAGCACTACTATGTGTGCGTAAAAAGCGTGTCAGAAACAATGTCGTACTTATTTACCGAAGATTACACAGTCAATAGAAGTTAGCGTAATGAGCAATAAATTACGAACATAATACAAATATAGGGTCACTGCTTAAAAGTCCCGAACAAGGCGAGTCGCCGCCGGCGGGAAGTCCGCAGTGCCTTGCGCATAGCGACGATTAAAGGGATGGAGAGCCAATAAAGAGAATTATCACAATTTATTTTCGACATAAATATTTTTCGTCACTTATTATAGAAGAACAAGGCTCGACAACCCTTAGATTACACTTTTGTACACCTCCTTACTTTATTACACAGTCACAGATTTTTTTTTTTTTTTGAGCACTGATGGCAGATAGGAAAACAGTCTCTTTTTTCTATCAGCATCACTGCTCCAAAAATAAGTCAGTCTGTGACTATGTAGTAATGTAATAAGTTGTACAAAAGTATCATTTCCGGATTGTCGAACCTTGATTTTCGGTAATAAGCTAGGGGAAAAAGTTATGTCAAAAATTGTGAAAATTCACTGCTTTGGCACACCATCACCCTTAAGCACGTATAAGTGCGAGTTCGTGTCGCACTTATATGACCTGTCTACCCGACTGTTGAACTGCTTTGCAGTGGCTTAAAGATACACGTTTATTTGCGAAATTATTACCCGTGTTACCACTGTGCATATTTACGAAAATTAAACTAATTTCAGGGAAGGTTTATCGTGTAATTTAAAAACATCGAGCGCATTAAAAAAGGCTTTCAAAGCACTGCAATCGTGCCACGTTAATTAAAATAGTTCCAAGTTGGTTTATTGTATATGGAATACCAACCTTAAGTTATAAAAAGGTGCTGTCCTGGCGCAAGTGAAGATAAGAAATAAGAATACACATTTTAAATTATATGCGGTGTAGTTTAGTAGCTGTAGAACCTACGTAGAGTAAGCCTACCTTGTACTTCAGTAACAGAAATATCCTGGATATTTTAATTGTGATCATATATTTGACACATTGCTCTTATTGCCGAAACTACACATGCCTTCTCTCTGCTGGTAGCCTAGTGAACCCAATTTTGTGAAAACTCTTAAAGTGGTTTATCACTAAATTAAGGTATATCGCGATATATCTGTATGTAATCACTAATTTTCTTACTCATCTCAGTAATACCCGCGTCGCTATTGCATATTTAGGGCATTTTCTAAATACCCTGAAAACTACAAACAAATAAGTATTTTCATTATAAAATACACTCGGAAATATTATTTTTTCCTACTATTTTATTCCCGTTCCTCTTCTCAATACATAAAATGGGTTTCATCTGAAAGCAATACAGTTAAAAATTGCAGCACCGCTGAATATAAATTCTGTAAAACCACATCCTCGCTCATGCCACGGCTATTAGGTAGGAAGCGGCCTTAATAAGACCGCCCCTTTGAAAATAACGACTTAGGTCTAACGAAATAATATAATTTGACGTAGACTACTGTACATGGAAAACGTTGGGCAGTAATCGGTTGAATATATTTTAGAGGGCTTACTCTTTTTACGTGAAGCTGTCTTACGAAATGGCGGTCTAATAAGGTCCCATGCAAGTTACTGCATGAAATGCTGACATAACATTTTCCGACAGAATTTCTGTTAAAATAGTTCCCGAGAAATTGCACAGTTTATTGCTTTTTGTAACTGCCACCGGTAACGCAGACCATATGCATATAAAGTGTTATGTATGAACGGTTGATCTTTGAATTCTTATCTCTCCCTCGACTCAAAATATTTCGGATTTGCAGCCAGAACAAGATTACGACTGCCATTAAATTTTCAGTCGTGGCTTGTAAAAGTACGAAGAAGCAAATGTATTAATAAAAATGTATTGTTTAACTCCATCCTGAATTACACACGTCTTATTTAAGTTTCTTGCCATTTATTTAATTCGTAATTTTTTTGCAAAAAAAAAAAACGCACGTGTACACTACACAATATTAAAATTTCACAGCATCGTTAGCGCAAAAACCGAACTGATACAATATAAAACTGTAGTTCTTGAGAAACGTAAGAATCTACGAAAACTGGAAACTAAATAATTTGTATACGCTTTTAGTATAATTTTATAATTTTCAAAAACATAGCTGTTTGAAATTTTGCATAGAGGTGACATGCCTTGTGCACGTCTATGGAATTGTTGTTAAATATTAACAAGGGTTGTAAAAAGGCAAATAAAATATGAAAGTTTTAAGATCAGCTATTGAACTGTCTTATTTCAAACAATAGCCAACGTTTTAAAAATCGCGCACGTTACATCCAACAACTGTATTCTTGCATTACATTATTATCAAATGACTGGACAGCACCCACAAGAAATAACATTTAAAAAAATAACAATAATTTTGATTATACTTACACTGAAAGAAAATAATTATTACAGTTACCACACTTTTGTTGAAATAGGAACAACAGACCTACTTAGTAGTCAGTCCTATCTGCACTGCTCTTACAATTTAACAACAATATGTTCTGTTTCAGAAAGATATACTATTCACTTCTATGGAACAATTTGTTGTGAGAACAATATTCATATACTACCGACAACCAAACAAGACTGATGTCTTTATTTTAACAGAAGTATGATAACAACAATACTTTTCTTTCAGTGAAACACCTGATAAAATTATTGGAAAAATATTTCTCAACTGGTCTTTAATCAGTAAAATGTTACGCCAAATTTACAAATTGTTCCCGAACTCTACCTACAAACCTCAGCAAGTGATTCTTCGTTAAAAAAAAAAACACATCGAAAAGATGTACACGACTTATAGGCTTAGTCTATTCCGAAAGGGTTTATTGTTGCATTTAGTTTAACGACATATTGCATGGTACTAACAGACAATGAACGATAAATTGATGAGTTATAAAGTACTGCAACAATATGGGTGGCAGACTACGACAGAAATCTAGTTTGATTGGACATAGAGGAAGGCGATCAGTGTGGCCACTGCGCCACTACTTGCATCTCAGCGATAGTTCGGCGGGATTAGTATGGATAAGACACAGCACACCATTTGCCCCAGCGTTAGATGATGCCACAACATCATCCTGCACTAACCAGCAAATTGTTTGTTGTATACAAGACATTTATAGCTATAGGTAATTCAAGATAAAATAACCACTTTTAAAATCCTAGTTAATTTTTTCCTTTCAGATAATACATGGTTTCCTGCTACTTTTTAATGTAAATAAAGCAACCTAAGTAACATGCAATGTGTATACAGCATAAAGAATGCAAAAGTTAACATCTGGAGTCACAGTAAAAATATGTTTTAGTTATTACCTATACTAAACACGGTTGTCTTCAAAGTGCTCACTTTATCGTGAACAATCTATAAAATGAGATTTTAAATGTGTGTTGCAATGGGAGTTCACAATTAGAATTTATTGGTTTGTGGACGTACGCCATTGCTCATGTTTTTGCTGATCAAACCTGTGTTGGATGACAAATAACGAAAAACGAACAAGAAAAAAAAAATATATATATATATAACACAAAAAAAGAAAAAAAAGCAATCCCAGAGGATTTCTCAGTTTTTTTTTTTTTCTAGCGAGCTTCATTCGCATCTTGGTGTTCTGACCAGCTGTGTCTCAGCCTGAAGACGGGGAGAGATTGCAATCCCCGAAACGTTGCATTTTTTTCGTTGGTTTTACTTGTCTTGTGTTTGCTGTCCACTGTTTTTGTCTATTTCCATCTTTTTTTCATATTGGGAATTTGGTTCTACATTTGTGTCTGTCTTCTGTGTCTGGGTGTTGTCACGATATTCGACTGAATTCTATCTCCAGAATTCTTCGTTGTCTATAGTAACAATTATTATTTAAAAAAACAGGTTTGATCAGCAAAAACATGAGCAATGGCGTACGTACACAAACCAATAAATTCTAATCTATAAAATCTTGTTTAAACATTGTTAATTAATTTCTCAGAAACGGGTGCATTTTGTGTAATGACTCGAGAAATTTCTGTCTGAAATAAATCCTTCAAATATATACACGGGAAACTATCAATGGAGTGGTACAGTTACATTTTTTTTGCAGCAGTTATCGTTACAACTCCTTAATTTTCATGCATGGGGATCGACTTCGTAGACCATATTTGTGTGCTTTGTGAATCATAGTTTGATTATGTAGTACCCAAAATCTCGTTCGTTTATTTATCTTTCATTATGATTGTGCTATAGGCAAATACAGTCTCCATCTACACATTCAGAAAAGACGTGACTCATGGACCTAAGCTGTATGCTTCTTTTAGACCTTTCATTTTTTCATGAGGAATCACCTGCCGATGTGTGTCGGTAAAGTTCAGTAACATGCTGCATATAACGTAAATGTCTATTCAAGGGTAAAAATACGTGTATGCAAGAGAAAGGCTTGTTTATTATTTCATACACACCATTCATGGTAGTTCTGACTGTGAAGCGTTACTGCATAGTGTGTGGGTGTATTTTTGCGCAACCGTGCTGTACACATTTCCCACGTGTGTTCACTGGAACTCACAATAACGTTTTAAAAGGCGACCTAAATTGAAAATACGCACCGCCAATCACATAATGTTCAGTAATTTAAAATGTAAACACTTATCGGTTTCGGTAAAATTGTATTTTCCTGACAGTCGTACGTGAATCATATTTACATTCACTTACAACTTAACTAATAAAATGTAAATTACCAGCAAACTGTATAAAAATGTTACTAGCAGCATCAGTGACTGAACAAGTCACTAAATCTTATGAACCTGTTAAATATTCACTCTGCCACTCTCTTGAAACCAGTTGCGATCACAGCACCTGTACACCTATAACTCACTTTAACGAGAGTTACCCTGATACTACGTTTATGTGGCATTAATATACACACTGGTAAATCGCGGGAAAAGTTGATTGTTTGCTAGGCTCCAACATGCTATGTATAACACTGAAGGTTTTGAACTTATATTGGCTACAGTTTATACGAAGCACTGTGTCCCTCTTCAACAGACCCAATTAGAAATGTACAGTTTTAACACAGAATGTGTGTGATTTGTCAGAAAACTGTTCGCACGTGTCACGATTGACATACTACAGTTCATTGCAGATTATGTTAAATATTTTCGCGATTTTCCAGTGTCTCTAGACGTTAATTATAGCAGTTTGGTCAAACATTATTATAGCAGTATGAAGAATGGATGGATGTATTATATTTGGAGAGCTCGCATCAATCAATCGGAAAGTAAGAAATACGTCACTTGCAAATCCGTTAGTAAATTAATAAGTAAACACAAAATATAGGCTATTGTATAAAAATACCTCACGCAAATTTAAAACATTCGGCAAAGGAACAACAGTAAAGAAACTTCAATTAGAACTTAAAATGGAGATTTTCAGCTAATATGGGTATGGGGAAACAGACTACGATTACATATAATATCACCCGTTTATCTTTACTAATAATTCAAGGCCCTACATCGTACTACATCCGTGTTTTCCTATGTAAATTGCGCCTTGCAATCGCGAAGAGCCTACTGTGTGTATTTAGTTGTGTACCTTACTCCTTACCGACCTTCACTCTCTCTCTTTCCTTCTCCCTCATACCTCCCATTTACACACTATACCCACGAATATAGGTTCTCATTGTTATATTTTAATGGCCGACAACTAAAACTGAATACTTCATGTAACCTGAATTATCAGTTTACGCCAAGTACTGTCCGACCAGATATTTAGATTTTCAAAACCACCATATTAGTGGGCTGCTTATTTAAACTTATATGTTTTAAGGCAAAACAACGTAGTATTACTTTGTCGTAATTTTACCATTGTATACAGTACTAGCTGTTCGTCCGCAGCTTTGCCCACGTGTATAGTGCTTGTACGCCAGGTTTGTAAATAAATAAAAATTATACCTGCATACAGGACCGGCCCATGCAAACGAGATTGTACCACATTAAGCACCGATCGGGGTTGCAAAATGTAACCCCGTATGTATTATTTCTCAATGGTCGTACTAGCTTTAACAAAAATTTCCCGTAAGTTCACAAAGCCATTTAATTAATTTTATTCATTAGACAATTGTATATAATAACTTTTTTAGGAATTTACGCAAGAAAATACTGAAGTACACTACACATCGATATTTCAACTAGATAGATTGACATCATGGGCTAAATGGAAACCAATTTTGTTCCATTTACCCTTTTTAGAGATCGTATTGTATAAAAAAATCTTGAAATATTATTTTAAAACACTTTTATGAGAATCTGAAGTAAAAGTCACAACGATACCCCGTTGGGTTTAATTTATATCCACGATTAATTAAAAACATATTTCACCATTTACACTCCTTAGAAGTCGAATCTCAAAAATACCTTAATTATATTAGATATATACATAATCAACAGCTGGAAATGAAAACCAAATTTATCTCGATGAGTTCTATGCATATAGAGGAAAATCCTTAAATGTAAATCAAAAGAGCACTTTGATAACTCGACCGCTTCAATAGAAATGTATAATTAATCCAAAACACTATAACGTCTTTTCAACCAATCCCCCACTCCCCTCGCTTCTGTGTGGAAAATCGACTGTCGACAAAATACTGAAATGACTGGTTTTCGTATGAGTGTTTTATTGAACAGAAAATCACGATGATAGTTCATCGGGTTCAAACTATATCAAACATTCGCCAAAAAAAACACATTTCACTCCTTTTCACCACCTTAGGAGTCGAATTTCTAAAAATCCCTTGGTGAATTTTCCACTTCCCTATCATAACAATACTTCCTTTGAAATTTATTTTAAATTTATATATATATATATATTATAACGCTCTAACATTATACAAATGCCTTCGGTATCAGTCGCCAATTTTTTTCTTTCGAATTTCTAATGACTCTGAAAAGGCGAGAATAATAAATTCATAATTTAAAAATTATGTATTACTAATTGTTTAATCAATATTGGTCAGATATTATGATGAGTTTATAACAAGGTTATGTATTTCAGCACAGCGCGATAATGATACATTTTAATACGTTTTCTAAACAACCAAACAATAATAAAAAACAGTAACTCAAACTCGCCGTGCGACGACCCACGTCAATGCTTGCCTACGCCCTGAGGGGAAAACATCCACAAAACTTTCCGTTTCTAGGTCCAGCGGAGAGCCTTTGATAAGTCAGCCTCAGTTGATAACTAGCTAAATTATGCTGGGGAACATAGTAAACCCAACTTTCAACATACGTATGTGACGGTTTTACAATAGCTGCTCCCTTTTAGGATTTAAAAAAAAAATGTATTAAAAACTACGTAAGTAGGAACCCGTGGCCATGCACGGGACCTAAATATTTTTATATGCGATAGAAATAATTTGTCAATCATGTGCAGTGACGACACACCTAATAAAACAAAACGACAAAAGGAAACTGAATTCGGCATATTAATAAAGTGTGTGACTGTAACGAGTAAACATCAAGAGAAAAGCATATTTTTGAAATGTAAATGTCCTCCCAGGGGACACGTGTAAGTGCACACGGCAAAGTAGCGCAGCAAATGCGAGGCAGGGTAACGTCGCCAACACACGCAGCGAGCGAGGGAGGCTACACAACTTTGCGGGCAGGGCGGGGAAGGCAAGGGTTGGGATAAGCTCTTGGGTATCGTCCCAGAGCCCCAGGTAGGGAGGGGAGTTGGCGTCGAAGGTGAGGCGGCTAATGCAAACACGCCCCATCCTCGGGGAGGACTCCACATAAATATTCATGGCAGCCCGCACTCGGTGGACACGGCCGAGGGGGAAGCGTCAAGACGTCTTGCTTAATCGAGCGAAACACCGACGTCTTTCGACGGCAAGCCAGGCGTCGTGACGCTGGTGTCGGCCGGCCCCTGCCCACGTGTTGGGGTGGGCAACCGTCATTTGTATCTCCGAAACAAGCTGCGCCTCTTCGAGCTGGTGGAGTCAACCACAAACCTCGCACGAAACTAGAACCACGATAACTTAGCAGAGTTCAGCTCCATGTGTACGTAGTAACGGTCAAGATTACAACCATAATAATATAATAATTTTTCATTTTAATTATTATATAATATATAACTGATTCTGATATCCGCAGTGACCTTTAATTAAGTTACAGACACGTTGTGTACACTCTACATAGACTTTGGAGAAAAATGTAATGTCTTGAGAATAAGAATTAAAAACTCAATCAATGCTTACTTTAAAACTGATTAATGACATACTTTACGTACGTACCTATCAACAAGATTTATTCAAACATGTATTAATATATCACAAAAGATATTGACTGAAAAAAATATGTTTCATTCATAACTTACCAAATGCTCTATTAAAGAAGTGTGAGATCCCTAATCTTTCTGAAAAGAATCAGACAAATGCAAATCACGCGTAATGGTATTAATAATATATTACGTAGAAAATTCAGTGTAATTAAAATTTGTGACAGAGCTCAAAAACTAATTCAAACGCTTCTTGATCAAATTAACAGCAACAAAAGTAACTTAATATTCAAATTAGTTAAGTTATATGGCGATAAAGAAGTAACTGGTCTGGTCCGAAAGCTACCTCATATACGATGATAGTTTGTGCGTAGACAAGAATTTGACTACTTAAAAATGTTTCCGAAATAATACACTTTTAAGAATTTTATGAGAAAAATGGAGAAGAAACTGTGGGTTTGTTATATTAATTTACACACATTTGAAAAGCGCAAAAGGAGCTTAATTTGCAGCGGTCCAAAATCCATTTTAAGGGGGTTGGTGCATGGAAAACCGAACAATTGTTAAATTGTGGATGGTGCCTTTTACAGTGATCACTGTGGTTACCTGCATAAAGTTACGTGTCCTGACCTCAAAATTGTAGTCGTAACTGCATTTATGAGGAGTTTGTGAGGACACGTTCACGCACATTTTCATAACATGTGTTTTTTGTCGTAATATTGTCAGTGAGGGAGAGAATGAAAATAAAATATATTTACTTAATGACTTGCAGTACTTATATTACTGATTTAACCAATCAATAGTTACTAAGTGAGAAACAATTATTTTGTATAAAAATTATTCTTTTCTATATAAAATATTGTTTCACTCTAGGAAACTACTGGTACCTCAAATCAGTAATAAGTACTTAAAGTTATTAAGTAAAGATTTTATTTCATTGTCATCGATAATGATATGACATAAAACACGAGCTCACGACCGGGCGCTCTCCTCATAAATGCAGTTACAACTATCAATTTTGAGGTCGGGCACGTCACTTTTATGCAGGTAACCACAGTCGTCACTCTAAAAGGCACCAATACAATTTAACAATTTTTCGATTTTCAATGCACCAAACCCCGTGGTAGAACGAACACTTTAAATTCAATAAGGAAATTTCTTGCGTGATACATGTAATGTATTTTCCCTAAAACGGAAGTAATTATATAGCACCTTAACTACAAGTAAAAACACGCAGTAACCTTAAATTGCATCCAAACACCCAAAATATTACTCCACGAGTCTTGTAGCTCTTAAAATTGACGCTACCAAAATATTTTTGTGGGGAGGGGTGTTAGGGAAAATTTACGTGCAGGCATAGTAAAAAAACTGGCCTCAACCGTACACGTAGAAGCTAAAATAAAATCTGTGTTGACTTATCGCCAGAATGACGTGTCTTGTCCAATTTTGCTTGCTAGTGTATTCGCTATTATTGAAGCCCAATACCAAGGTCGTTTTCAATTCTGCTTGATTTCAGTGGTACAATGATCTCAATAACGTCAAGTATCGTTCCGATACAGCTGACGAGCAGTGTGGCAATCGATTTCATGCACTCCTGGGTGACTCCCTGTGAGAGGTTACAACGTCACCGAAGAGCTGAAAATTAGTGGAGCTCGGAGGAGCGTGCAGCGCTGATTAAATTATACATTCGAATGTAACTCTAAATATATATCCTCTAAAAACATTTATAGGCATTCAAATAATCGCCATAAGCACGAGTACATTGCCTATGATTGTCTCCTTCAAAAATTATTCTTTGAAAAATATTGTAGTATTTGATTTTACTTAAACATGCAACCATATATGTAACTTATACTATGTACAAAGTCAGTTACGAAAATTGTTTTTAACACAGTTGCAGACAATTTATTGCATGCAAACATATTCATTATGAGGAGATAGGTACAATGTTTACAAGCAAAAAGTGTTTCAGAAAAATCAAGTCTTGATTTCGACAAAATATTTATTTTAACAATCAATTTCTTTAAAAATGTGTTACTAATTATATAATGCTTATTACTTTACAGTTTTGCGAGACATGAACATTCTTATTTTGTGTACAGTATGAATCGTACTATTCCTGTAATATTTTTTAATGGTGCCTAAAACTAACGGATAGATGCAGTGCAACAACAGATACAAGTATATATTTTATTTATACATTTATTTTATTTGGGTTTTACGCTATATTGAAATGTTATTTGGTATGCGTATGCCAAGAAAAGTAACGAAGTAACAAATACAACTTAAAGCAATAAATTAAAATGGTTGTCGTTGTGCTTAAATTTGCCTTATGAAAAACACGAAACTAACATTACAAAAGGCAATACTGCTATGTTTTACTCCGCAAGTTTATAAGTGGATTTTCATACAATCCCTTAGGAACTATCAATTTTTTTTCCACTTACATACCATAAATGATTCTGATGAAAAAAATATTTTCCCCGTAGAAAACACTATACCGTAAGTGGGGTGACTTTGGGACACTTTTACACTATTTTTATTTTCCATAATTGCCAACTGTGAGTAAATATTAATTAAATGTCACGTGGTTACTTATTATTAGGAATTCGTCAAAAGTAAAATTTCTATAATCAGGGCAACATATAGGCGACAAAATAATTTCTTGCAATGTCTCAGTCACTCCACGTATCCAAAGTCATCCCCGCTAATTATAATATAAAATATATATTAATTGACTTATGGATATCAACAGGACTGTTCTTTGTTAACACATGTTAATTCCACACTGCAGCCACATATTTACAGTGCCAGGTGAGCTTACATGCGCAACGTACAGCACAGAAAGGAAGCTGTAGAGGAGTGAGATAGCAGGTGGGACAGCCGTCTCCGCGGTCCGGCAGCTGACCTGGACCACAGCTTCGGCGGAACAACGACGTCGACGCCTCCGCCGCAGCGCGCTGACAACATAATTAAATCTCTCCTCGCTCCCCCCTCCCTCCCCATCAACCCCTTCACGGACCCCTTTCACGTATCCCTTCCCGTCCGGAATTAGCCGGACTCCTATATCGACCGCAGCGGGTGCCGGAATTATTCAGCAGCGCGCGACAACAGGGGCTAATTCCGTCTCTGATGGACAGGTTACCAGGGTACGTACTCTGCGTGCTCTATCTTTTATTGGGAGTCCGAGCTGCGGAATATTTCCGAAATAACCGCCTAGTCCGGGCCTGCCCTCCCCCCCCCCCCTCGCCATTCAACGTCAGCGATGGCGCGGGGCACGCGACAGGCCGCATCTATAACCGGTACACAAGCAGCACACACGCTTGTTTCACTTGACGTTTCTATATCCCGATGCCTCGTCGCCACAGCAAGCTGCTGAGCTAAAGCAGCCCTCCGCCACCTTAACAACATTTCGAAATCACATCGAACAAAATGATTATGAGTAAAAATACTAGCAAGTACTAATGAAAACACAAGAGGTGCACTGTTCCACATTCTTAACGCGACAGAGGTAAGCTTCTCTTGGGTGGGAAAGTTACCAAACCATCTAGCTAAATAAGTATTCCTGATACGATTACGCTTTCACAAAGACCTTATTTCCTCACTAATCAGCCTCCGATATGTTTGCTTATAGTTTATATTAATAAATTCATTATTCGCCAAAGTTCAAGCTGACTGTATACTACCGTTTTCTTAAGACCACATAGTCAAATAAAACATACTGTTCCATCTTACATCAAGAAAAATTTATTGATTTTCGTTAATAATAGGTATATTTCTCACCTGGTACAATACTGCCAGTTCCATAAATGAAACCATTAACCCCTTCCCCCTTTAATAGCTTTAATAATACGATAACAAATTAGTCTAAATAGCAGTATTTAAATTGTTTTAAATAACACGTTTAAAATAATATTTATTTGAAATGTATAGGAATAAAATATAGGCTTAAACACGCATTTCTATTTAAGTGTGCGTTATTTTGTAGACTCCCGGAATACCTATACGTAGTAGAGACGGGAAAAATGAGCGGGTTAACTTATCTGTAGGCTAGCCTCCAAGAATATATGTGCACTCAGGCTGTTGGCTGCTAGCTGACACAGTGAAATGGGTCTGCATTTAGTCACATTGTTATTATTGGCTCATAGACTTCAAGGCGGTGTCAAATAAGTCAACGACCAATTGTGAAAGTTGCACGAACTTACAGTAGCTGGAATTATAGCTTGAGTCTGAATGAAAACGCGAATTTTTCAGGTCTCTACCTGTACGTTTTTTTCCCAGCGAAACACGAACTAACATAGGTAATTCTTAGTTAACAACACTATACCATATCAGTCTGTAATAAATATACAACAGAGTTTCCCTTGCACTTCTGAACCTGAAAGCCAATCTGATACTTTCATGCAAAGTGGCCAATTATAGCAGCACCGTGAAGCATTTACACCTGATGACTTATTTTATTAGAACTTAAAACATGTCAGTTTGATCTCTTATATTTACAAATAACTGAACTCTAAAAAATAAGGGGTAAAACAATACGCGTTCCTACTGAAAACGTTCTTTTACACATAATTCTGATTTATACGTAACGCTTTATTGTGTTTGTCACTGTGTGCACACATGACTCGAAGACGACAATTACCAGACTTTCCTACAAAGTGAAATTCGGCAGATATGGAGCTGTAAACCGGCCTGTATCCGACAATGCAAACGTATCTGAAACTCATGTTCAGCATGAGTGGCACAGATCATCGATACTGATTTTGAAAATTCGTGTATTTTTCAACACTGTTGTTGAACCCTGTCACACATTAGTTAAGATGGGGCCACACCCCTCGTCTTGAAGTTTCCGTGTACAAATGAACATTATTTTCATTGAAGTTACTAACACACTTCGTATTACAGTGGTTCAACATCATATAAATACCTTTGGCTATTCACAAATGTTATATACGCATTACATGATGACTCTGAAATAGAGAGTATATATTTATGATTTGAAAATAGTTTACTAATAACGTCAAAATTATAGGTCGGATGGTTTGAATTTATCTACCGCATGGTAACGTATTTTACAATTGAGCTACAACTAGGTAATTTAAATAACGTGTCTGTGTTTATAAAAAAAACAGTCATTCCAACACTGCGTGTGATGCCTAACCGTGAGACCGAAATGTTACAGGTCATTGTGAATGTTTATTAAGTGAGCAAAACAATTAGATCAACCCGCTGCATATCAACAAGCAACACAAAAGCAAGTTTTACAGGCTTAGTACCATTCAATCAAGAAAGACAACTGGAAACGTTTCAGTTAAAGCTTGTTTCCGGTACAGTTGCCTCTTGGGTTATAGTTCTACTGAACGAGACAAGCAGACTGCTACCGTCAGTGAAGTGAAGAGATTTTGGTCAGCACTTACTTGGATACCTTTCACCGCAACCCCAACTTCGAAAAACAAATCGTTTGTTCTACCGAAGCTAACCGAGTGACTTTTCGCAAACGCCTGAGGCGACATGTTTATTTAATGGCTTTGAATCCTGTTACGGAAAAAGTTGCTAGTCGGGCAACGCTGATAAGGGGTAAGAAACTGCTGGCCAACATTGAGGTCGTGAGTTCATGAAAATATATGTGCAAGAATGCAAGGGCATGGCAAGGCAAGAGCGCAGGTCAACTTGGAATCCGATTGCCAAAGCCTCCGCATGTTGTGTTGGCACAAAGACTGCACGCGGTAGCCGGGGTACATGTGAACAGTATTTTACAACTGTTAAAATCTTGGTTATCGAGCTTGAGTCGCGTCCTAGCGGTAGAGGATGCCGACGTTTCGCCTCGCGTTGCAGCAGGTTGATCTCAACCCTGAAGATGCCTGCTACAATGCGAGGCTGTATTCTCTACCACTACGACGCGACCCAACCTCGAAAGCCAAGATATAGATATCAACAACGGCCGTGAAATCCTGCAAACATCTTTATTTTACAACTGTTTACACCTGGGCAAAAACCAGAGATAATTTCAATTCATTAATTTTAATTAGCGAATATGTCAAGACAGTAAAAATAACCTTTATCGCAAAAAAAAAATTTTTTTTTTTTGCTAAACTGTATAGAACGTAATGAAATGTTTCGCTGTATTTCAAGAAATAATGGAACGCCGCATATGCAAGACTTGTACCGAACTTCCCTCTCCCTAATAAATGTATTTTATAGTTATCATTAGAGGTACGTCAATTTCGCGGATTCATCTGGCAGTAGCCTAGCTAGATTGCTCAGTCCTGTACACGCTCTGGATACAGTCGATTATTCATTGGCTTACAACATTACAAGCGATAGCTCTGTGAATAGAGACCTGAAAAATTGGCGTTTTCATTTGGGCACAAGCTAGAATTCCATCAACTGTGACTTCGCGTCATTTTCGCAATTGGCCATTGACTTATTTGACACTTCCTGGAAGTCTCTAAGCCAGTAATAGAAATGTAACATCAAGCAGCTAATGAGTATCTGCTGTCTGCTTCAGTTCACAAATATTCATGCAGGCTAGCCTACAGGTCAGAGAACCCGCCAATTTTTCCGGTCTCTATCTATGAATCATTTCCTTATTTACTACTGGCTTGCAGTAGTCAAATGCGTTTCGTGACAGCCGCCAGCTAATCACACGTGATTATGAAGTATATATTTTTGGCGTTCAATCTGACCTGGAATGTATTTGCGAAATTGACGTACCTCTAGTTATCATTAAGTGGCATTGCTTGCTAAAATAAATATATTTAAAAATATTTTTTCACCTAATCGAGTTAAGAGAAGTACTGACGTCTTTAAAGTCATTTTCTGTCTGAGTACGCATTCATTCGTTAGTGCCAAACCCATAATCGTTTTCAGAAAAACATCCTATAGAGAGTTTTTTACCCAACATTTGAAACTGCATCTACAGCGAGTTTCAACAATGTGTACAAGAACGTCCACATCGATTCCGAGCCAAATCGGAAATAGGAATGCAAATTTCATTCCGGCAAAGCACGTGACTGAGACCCGTGAACGTCATTATCAGCTGTCTGTCGCCACACAACAAACGTCGGTTTTAGGGATCAGGATCTGAATCACAATCGGCCTGCGTACTGGCTGTTCAATAAGGGCGAACCTTGGTCCCTTGAAAACCGCCCAGGCATTACACGGAGCGCGTTAACGACCTGTACTAAACAACGATAATTAAATTAGTTGAACGGTATGTATCTATCAGGCAAACAACAATCCTTATAACCGTCATAAGCAGTGAATGTGCGAATAGGTCGCGACAGTGAACATCCCAAATCCTTTACCATTTTGAATGCTGCGAACGTAAAATTTCGAGGCCCTGTAATTTAACAAAAAGAATTTTGCACCACATTGTCTCAATGCCTCAGGTGAACATCTAAAGCTCAGCTTCATGAGCAGTGGTTAGTCGAGACCTGCAAAGTCCACGTTATTGTTTGGCGACAGGCTAGAATCCACTGGCCTATATTTCCCCGAACATACTCAGTGACGTTATAGGCTCGTGGCTTCATGTCTTCGTGTGCCCGCATTACAGGATAGTGGGCATTTTATAAGTGACCTTACAGCATTGGTAGAGGCACGAGTATTTCGCGTATAAATCTGGCAACAGCCTAGATTTCTCAGTCCTACTTGCACTGGCCGAAGTCGAATATCCACTGGCATCTAACCGTGCAAGTGTGTAGCACGTGTATTCCCCACGACTTGTTTCTTCTTTATCACTGGCTTGCAGTCGTCATAGATGTGTTGAAACAGCTGTCGTCTGATCACTATAGGCACGAGTATTTCGCATAATAATCTGGCAACAGCTTAGACTTCTTAGACCTATACAAACACTGGCCAAAGTCAAATAGTCATTGGCTTCTTTCTAGCCGTAATACTTGTTACCGCCATGACTTTTTTACTTATGTATCACTGGCTTGAAGTCGTCAAAGATGTGTTGAAACAGGTGTCGTCTAATCCCAGAAAGGGCGGTGAAATATACTTTATTGGCGTTCAACCTGACTTAGACTCAATACGCGAAATAATCGTGCCTCATGATTAGAGCCCAGTAGTTTTCGCGAAAAGATTTTTGCAGCACTTTGTTTCAGTGCCTTACGTGCGCGCCTGCAACTCCGCTTTGTGGTCAGTGATTGGATGCCGTAACACCTAGCGTCTAGGTTAAACCCGCAAATCACAGACGTGATGTGACGCAGTTATCCTTATATTGATTGGAACAGTCAAATTAATAATGACTCTGCACAAAAGACTCTTGTCAATAGCCATGAAGTTGAGCTGCAGGTGTGCACGTAAGGCACTGAAACAAAGTGGGGCCAAAATATTTTCGCGAAAACTACCGGGCCCCAATAATGGTTGGATGTTCCAACTCTCACGCGTCTTGAGGTACTATTCGCAAATAACAGACGTATGGTGTCTCAGTAACCTTATTCTGATTGGCACAGTCGAATGAGCGACGCCTTTGTATGCACGAAGACAAGCTGCCAATAACCAAGAAGCATGGTTGCATACTGTATAAAACCAACTAAGCAAAAATATTTGCTCGAAAATCCAGGGTTCCTCCTAATCAGCGGCGTGGCGTGGGTGTGTTGCAAGGTAATTTGTACTTGGCGGCGTCTGTACAAATTCAAAGAGCAGCCTGGCATCACACTCCTGCCAGCACAGCTCCTAATAATAATTCGTCCAGCGGTGGGCGGCAAAGACTGTTGCAATGCTTGCACATTCCTGTACCCATCTGAGGCAAGCAGTGGAAACAAATGACCTCAACGGAGCTGGGGAAATCGAATATGTATCGCCCACTAACGAGCAAGTTACAGGCTGTCCCTTAACATTTCGTGTTGTGGAGCGCTAAAAGTGGAACTACTTTTTAGTGACAAACTAAAGTCATTTGTTGGATATATGTCATTGCTAGCGAATGCTAAAGAATCGCAAAAAAAAAAAAAACACTGTTACGTAAAAGGACTAGACATGAGAAAATGAGCAAACAAAAAACAAGAAGCAAATCAAGGAAGCCATAAAAGGATGTAAACAATAAACATACAAATAATTTTGAAATATGAATATATTCGGTATAATGTCTAAACAAAAGAAAGAAAACAGACAAGGTCCAAAAGAAAGTTCATGAAAATTACGACAATGATGGATAAAGGCAACGAGAACAACACAAATGAACTCAGTAAAAGAAACTGTTGCAGAAAAAATAACGAATACAACAGATGATAATAGAAGACTCCCTTCGACAACAGATGCAACGCTGTCATACATCCCGAAAACAAAAATTATTCAAAGATTATTTTTAGTGGGTGGTATGCAAATAAAGTAGCAAACACGTAAAGTAGGTCAGCCTGTGCCTTCCACCAGTGATTACGTCAACAACACTAAAATAATAGGGCGATCACTACATGCCATCTTGGAATTCCACATTTGCTGCTGTCAGTTCTATACAAGGAGATAAAGCTAATGTGAAAAGACACAGATTTTACCTTCTTATGGTGGGGTCTTACTCCGCATGTTGAGTTTTCTATTTTACAAATCATAACATTTTCACTGAAATTACTGGGAAAAAAATATTATTATAGCGCTTAACAGTATTCAAATTCATTCATATAAGTCGCTAATTTTTACTGAAGCATTGCCTGATGACTCTGAAAACGCGAGAATATATTCATACTGTTACAAGTTTGAGAGCACAAACTTTATATGTGGGCAATTCCCATGAGTTCTTTGGGATAGAGGTCTATAATTACAAATAAAAGAGTTAAATTAAGTACTGGATTTAATAGCTCACAAAGCTACGAAATACACAAAACAGTAATCAACTAGAACTCTCACAACACAATTAGTTATGCACACAATTACTCCT
>PNEQ01115742.1:0-24638 GCA_003012365.1 Medauroidea extradentata
AGAGGGGAGGGTTGAGTTACCGCTTGGGGTATAGCACTCGCCACTAGAAACACAACTCAGCACACAAAAACGTATTTTTTTTGCAGATTTCCTTTGAGTTTGAAATGTAAAAAAAAATCGCGAGGAAAGCTTTCGCGCCCCTCAGGCCCTGGCGCCCTAGGCGGTCGCCTAGTTCGCCTATATGGTAGAGCCGGCCCTGTAAGACTGGAATGACTGCCATGAACATGATACATTCAAAACATTAAATTGTTACAATAGCTGGAGCTCTGACTTGTGCTCAAAAGCCATTTAAGATATGCTGATTCTTCAGAATGGGATCCCTTACAGACATTAAGGGGAAAGTCCATTCACTGGTTGTACTTGAATTTTTAAATAAAGAAACATTCACTTTAACTCACAGGCAGAAGATCAACACCCTGTTGGCAAGCCGGGCTACAGTACTACCGGTACCTAACCTTTTGTGGGCTTTAAATTTCACCATTTTAAACTTGCACATATTTTAACATTACACTTATGGCTCAATAATTACCTTAAAATCTCAGAGGCTCATTTATGCATTTTGGCATGTCATCTGCTGTATTAAGCTTCAATGGGAACTTAAAGTTTAAATAAATATATATTATGTAAAAAAAAATAACTGTCCACATTAGGGACTGGTGAGGCCAGCTACTTCACAATATGTTAACTTTTAAGATTAAATTTCAATGCCTTGGTAATAGCCTACAGGCTATCAAAATTTATGAATTTACCATATGGCGTGAATTCTGTTTTCATTTTTACTAGCAAGAATTAAAAGGAAAGTTTTGTGGTAAAATAACGGCTATCAATTACCAACATATGCCATATTTCTCTCGCAGTGAGAAGAGTTGCTGCAAATTATTTGGGTAATCTGTTTCGATAATTATTTCTGTGGTATTCGTGCATGGTAATTTGTATTAAAGGTCGTGTATAAAATTACATCAGGCATCTAGTAAAATCTTCTTTATATCTGAAATCGTGCTCGGGTGGAGTGAGTGAATGAGAGATTTTAGTAAGTACTCAACATTGTGGTGTTTGGCGCTGGTGAGAGTTGTCCTACCTGGAACAGTGCAGGAATGAGAGGGCGGGGTAAATGGGAGGTCCCTGAGAAAACCCGCCGACCAGCTGCATCGTCCGACACAATTCCCAAATGCGGGAATCTGGGTACCAACTTCGCCGGTAATCAAACCCGGATTGCCTTGGTGGGAGGCGAATGGTCTGACCATTCGGCCACCGTAACCGTTTTTGCTCGGATGGAATGAGTGTTATAAGCTGTAATGTAAAGTGACTCCTTCCAAACGCAACCGGTGAAGACTAAAGCCTCAGTTTCTTCCTCTGCAAAATCGTGCCGGACAATGCTGTTGGTCGGCTTTTTCCGGGATGTTCCCAGGTCCTTATACGTAACTGGAATAAGAAAAACAAATCCTTATAGAAGATTTCTTAAGTTCCCCTCTAACGGACAACTTACACATTTAAAAATAATGTTACAATGAAACTGCATATCATTTTATATTAAGAAGGATGTTATTAACAAATGGTATGTTGAAAAGTTATGTGCAGTAACGAAAATTATATTATGAATACATGAGTTATGAAACATCTCTCAGAATTGTGCTGCTGCATGTTGTGACGTTACATAAGGAGGGGGTATTGGGCTAAAATACAGCTTTGGTCATTTTACGTAGGAGTTGGGATTCTCTTATTATATGCTCCCTGGATGTCCAGTTTTCCTCGCTACTCCAGTCCTCCGCAAAACTGTCACTGATACGTAATGGCAGAGTTTTTGTGCTATGAATCTCTACATTAATATTGTTGGAGCTTCAAACGTGATGAGTTTGTGTGCTGGTATGCCAGAGGCTCGTGCTTTAAAAGTATCCCACACACTGCAGAATTGTTTGTAAATTTACCATACTTATGTGTGGGTGTGTTATGGGTGATGACCACCATGTTAAAAGCCACTGTTTAAGTGATCAATCAGTGTTGACATACTGTATTACTGTGCCTTTTAATCTATCAATTTTAAAAGGTTTCAGATATATGTGTATGTATGTATACAGGATGAGTCAGGACGGAGTGTGTTAATTTTGTGTGGTGATAAATCACAAAAAAAAAAAAAAACTGTGTCTAAACGTGGTTTAAATTTGTCCCTAAAGTGAAAGTTGTGGGAGATAGATTTTCAAATAACAAATTAATTAATATCCCCAAAACTATAGCATATTAAACAATGATACTCGGAGCACTGTATCAATAATGACTGCTCTTCATTCTCAGAAATTTAAGTTTGTTAATATCGCCGGTCCATCATTGTTCAAATTGAGTACAATGTCATGTTTTGGCTTGTAACTCTACGACACATCATTGTTATTCATGTTGTACTACAGAACATTGACCAGGTGCAGAAGTGTAATAAAAAAGGTAGTCTTGTCGGCCTCTAACATATGCAGGTATTGCGACTGTCTTGTAAAGCGGGTAACCAAACAAATAGGCGTGTCGCAGTGATGCGATTTCGATAGGTTTTTAACCGAAGAATTGTAACTCAGATTGCGTAAAATTAATTTCTATAGCACGGTAAAGTGGTTGCATTCTGTAATGAGGAAAACTGTAGTACTAAAATAACCCACGAATTTTTGGCAATGCGCACTAGGTTTTACCAAGGCCCTAGGTTTTACAAAATCCTAATTCCAGGTTATCTTACAGAAAGCTGGATCTTTATCGCCGTGGACACGAAACTACCCAAAACAGACGTCCCATTACTTGCGTGAGTAATGTTTATAAGTGATGTTTCGAAATGTGTTTTTTGTTATGTAAACAGTGAATAATTATCATTAGCAACAGTTGTGCAAACATTAAAATAAATTTGCTACTGATCCCTTATACCAGATAGTAAAGATTGTACTTTGAAAATAAGTTAGGATTAACTGCAATGAATGTTTGTGCGTTTAGCAACCGTCTCATTGGGTATTTTCCCGCGTATCTCCTTCGCGCAACAGCTACATTGCACAATGTTTCTCCATATGTTACAATTATGTCATTGAGTTCCTCGTTACTTCACTCCTGCATGGTTAATATCTATCACTATCAAAGTGTGTGTGTGTAAGCCGAAATTCCATCTTTGTTACACGTCGGATAGTTTAATGCGGCACTACCCTGGCGCTCATCATAGCCGACAGTTCACCAAGAGAAAAACTAGCTAACTACCAGGCATTAAAAGAAATAATACCGTATTACCCATCAATTGTAATACGTAAAATACAAACTTGGTGACGAGTACACTGCGTAACAATTTTGTGACATGACCGAAATGCTGTTAACAGTACGCACATATTATAATTTATCCTACTTCTTATCATTGGACATATATAACACTGTGCAGTTTTTTTGTAACTAATTTTATCGATGGTTTCACATGCTTGGTGTGTAAGCATTTTCCAAATGCGTTCTCTCGTGATCACAAGATCGCTCTTAAAGGCTTTAGAGATTTAAAACAACTAAACAAATATGATTTCTTGCTCTACTCCACGTTTTACGTTATATCGTACCTTATTTTCAAAGTACAATCTTTACTATCTCGATTAATGAATTAGTAGCAAGTTTATTTAAGTGTTTTCAGAACTGTTGCTAATGATAATTATTCACTGTATAAATAACAAGAAACAACATTTGAAACATCACTTATAACATTACTTACGCAAGGAATGGGACGTCTGTTTTGTGTAGTTTCATGTCCATAGCGATAAAGGTTCAGCTGTCTGTAGGATTACCTGTGATTGGGATTTTGTAAAACCTAGTGCACATTGCCATGCATTCGTAGGTTATTTTAGTACTACACTTTTCCTCACTACAGAATGCAGCCACTTTACCGAGCTATAGAAATTACTTTTACGCAATCTGAGTTACAATTTTTCGATTAAAAATCTATTGAAATCGCATCACTGCGACACGCCTATTTGTTTGGATACCCGCTTTACAAGACAGTCGCAATGCCTGCGTATGTGTAAGGTGATACATTTTTTGTATTTTAAATGGCAAATATTTGGCATGTCTTTTTCTCGAAAATGGTTTACTCTAGCCCCTTCCGACAAGACTACCTTTTTTATTACACTTTTGGACCTGGTCAACTTTCTGTAATACAACATGAATAACAATGAAGTGTCCCAGAGTTACAAGACAAAACAAGATATTGTACCCAATTTGAACAATGATGGGCCGGCGATATTAACAAACTTAATTTCTGAGAATGAAGAGCAGTTATTATTGATACAGTGCTCCGAGTATCGTTGTTTAATATGCAGTAGTTCTTGAGATATTAATTAATTTGTTATTCGAAAATCTATTTTCAGGGTACAATTTTCACTTTAGGGACAAATTTAAACCACGTTTAGACACGGTTTTTTGTGATCTATCACCACACGAAATTAACACACTCCGTCCTGATATGTATATAGTGTATAATATTTATTATATTTATATATATATATATATATATATATATATATATATATATATATATATATATAAACTATTTACGCATACGTTTTTTTGCAAGATTAGAGTTTTAACAATACAGTCTAAACATCCGGCAATAAATATTGGTAAATTTCTAAATGTGGAAACAATGCTTTAGAAATTTTAATACTGTTTGTTTGAAATTAGTAATCGTTGAAAGGGAAAAGTAATGATATTTTTAACATTAGTTTCCCATCTGGACATCATAATTTACATCTTCGTAGGCAGGGCCCCTAAGAAGTAGCTATAATAAAATTGTTCTCTTATAATTTAAAATTAGTGCTCCTTAATTTTCTTAGGAATCAACCAAAATAATATTTAAATTAGCATACTTTTACTAACTAGGAGACATTCTCATGCACCCCTTCGAATTTACAAGCTGTTATTTTGAAAACAGCATTGTCAAAATTACTACAGCACAGGTACAATTTTGTTGCCTTTTGCATGAAAAATCATAATGGTGTACACATATGTGGTTGCTCACTCTGAAAATACATTATAGGTACTGCGCAAATAGAATGGTAGGCCTAACCAATTTTTTATTGCGTGGTTTGTGGTCAGCATTAAAACAGTTGTATATGTGGATTTACTTGAAATAACAAACATAAACCTGCAGAAGGTATACCTGCTTTTGTTATTTTAAGTAAATACACATGTGCAACTGTTTTAATGCTGTCCACAAATCACACAATTAAAAAAAAGCTGCATCTTTCTAATAACTTATTCCACGTTTTGTCGTGACGGTGACCTTTTATATAGGCTACTTTATTGTGTTAAGGTATAGGCTAGGTCATTCGGGATCCAGTGAGACTTAAAGATACAACTTTTGAAAAATATCACTAACTGTTACTGAGTATAAGTCAACATGTACAAGAGTCACCTTCTCGCTTGTTTGGTTGGTAGCAAAGCATTGCATGAAGTTCCGTGTATTTTCCTGTTTGAATACAACATTAGTTAAAGATCATCAAGTGCACTCGACTTCTCTGTATTTAATATACTTTAAAATATTTATTTGTGATCTTATTCATGTACCCACTGACTATAATTTGACTTAATGAGCGCCAGGGCAAAGTGATGCAACCGGGCCACTGAACATCAACTATAGATCCACATTGCCGCTAGCACTCCGCGCTACAGACGTAGTTCAAAATTCCGACAGGTGGCATCAGAGTTAGGTTTTCGCTGCTTCGCTTGGAAGCGAGTTGAGTCATTGAGTGTGTTGTACATTGTGTAATAAATATGCGTTTCTAATAAACACATTCAAAAATATTATAAATTACTGTTTATGAATATCATAGCTAAATGTGTGAAGTCATTGGTAATCTGTAAGTTGCTATGTTTTACGATCGTCAGCCTGAGTGTCTAGAATTCGAAAAAAAAAAAAAAAATCTGTTTCACATATTAAGAAATATGTTATTTATTGTTTCTGTTAAGTTCGTCGTCGTCGTCGTCGTTCATTGCAGTATGGTGAACGGGATTCGAATTCTTGAATTACGTGTCTCATGCATATGTTTTTTTTAGTGGCGGTTTGGAGTTGCAAATTCGAATATACTATGCACGCATTTACAAGATGTGTAACGGCAATATCGTATTGTATCAGTTAGCGTAAATGGAAAGAAACTAGTGTTATAAGATGCTAACTCGCTGGTATTATAAATAAGATTACTATTGAGTATTTAGCATCCGTAAATTTAATGAGTATTTTGTAAATAACACAGAATGTCCCATAAGTCTAGTCTCATAGGGCAAATAGAAATTGGTGAGTTATGGAATGTTTTAATAGTGTTGTAGTGTGTTGGCGTAAGACAACAGCAGTGTGTTCACTTCCATGTGTCCTTGAAACAGAAAATGCTCAAATTGGTGGTCGCAATGTACTTTGCACATGCTTATGCGATGGTTCAAATTGCTTTGTACATGATGTAACATGGTCGGCGGGATGGAGCGGCATGTAGTAGTAATGTTGTTATTCACAATAACATTTCATTACTCTACAACGCTATTTAAACATTCCATATTTCACCAATTTCTACTTGCCCTATGAGACCGGACTTATGGGAAACCCTGTATTTATCAGAGCAGTGTAATGCAAATGTAAACATTGTACAAGCCTATGTAAATAAAAGCACATGGCAATGTTTACGTTTACATGCAGCGGAAAGATATAAACTGGCGGGAAATACAAATAAATCAAGGCTTTTTTAAGTGCTCACATTATCCTGAATCACCTATAGGTAAGTGCGCTTTACGTCTCGTCGACAGCGATGTAATTATAGAGATGGTGACACAACTTTACACAAGGTCAGGAGCTGGGAGAAGAGTTGGAACCATCCCAGCTCTCACCTGGAGCGATTTCGGAAAACTATGGAAAACCGAAATCAGGATGGCTGGAGCCGGGATCGAACCCGGGTCCTCTCGAATGCGAGTTCAACGTCTTACCGTTGCGCCACCTCGCTCGGTTATTATTATTTTAAAATTATTAATCTAACAACAATGGTACTACACCGCACGAGGTCGTAACGGTGGCTATGTATTACATTTTATTTACATTTAAATTACGACTATGAAAACAATTGTATTACGCTGCGGAAAGAGCTACCGCAGGGATTCCAAATGCTGCCAATGTAAGTTTAATGAACATAAATCGTAATGGTCTGCAGAAGATGCTAGTGACGGGACACGAGACCAGTGTATCCCGTAGAGTACGGTAAGTTAATTAGGTCTGATTGACTAGGGTCGATTACATGACGGGGTGAGCACTAGGGCGACGCAATCCCCTCACGTGATCCCTGGACAATGAGGCCACAGTTTCATCACACCCAGACTGGCTCATGGCGACTACGATGTTGCATCGTAGTAAACGTCGGATATATACACAATGCCACAAACGAGTTCACGTATTTTTAACACCTGGCGAATAACATTTCAGATACTAAATACAATGCATTTAATTCTCGTGAAGCAAAGTGTTAGCTTAGCTGTGAGAGTGAGGTAGGAGCAACGTTAGCACCAAAGGGTGACGGTCAGCGAACCACATAAAACTAAACCAGAATAACTTTCAGATGAGTGCGCTGGCTCGTGGAATATACCATGGATACCGTAGATGGTGGGTTTAAGAGTGCATGGTACAAAATTCAGCCCTAAAAGCATCAGTTTAAAGTTGTTCGTTTCTCGAAGCCAATTTGCAAATAAAAAGCAATCCTAGGCAATAGTTTTTTTCTGCCAATTTTCCGAGAAAAATTTTTTCTCTAGAGACGTATTTCTGAAGAACAACCTCTGACACAGAAATCTCGCATTTAATTGCGGCACAAGATATTACTCTTAACAAATGCGTCATTCTTGATCATGTTTGCTCGTAAAATTGGCAAATAGAGTTATCTAGCAGCAGGGGTGTCACCGAGGGAGTAGGCAGGCCCGCCAAGAGAAATTGCGGGCCCCTGAGCAATGTGTTCTGTGGGCCTCCAAACCCGTTAATGCATATCGCCCGTTTACAAGAAAATAGTGTAATGGGCCCTGTTTAATTTAATGTCTACTGAGGGTTTAATTGGCGGAAATACCGTAACAATTGTTATTTTATTGCAAAGGAAGTAATAACACATCACTGTCTTGTGCTATTTACTATTCTTGACAAACATTTTCGTACATACATTAATATGGTGATCGCCAATCTATCTGCTATTTCCTGTTACAAACTAACTTTTATAGCTTTTTGGTGAGCAAAATATTTAATAATATCAGTAAAATCAATTTGTCTGGCTATTTTTGATTTTAATGTTAGTGTAGTAAGACCACACAGTCTTTCTTGTGCTGTTGTGGAGCGATTAAAGTTTTTTATTCTTTTCAAAGAGATAAATACTCTTTCAGCTCCAGCAGCTGTCACAGGAAGGGTACAGAAAAGCCTTACAGCAATGCATACATTGGGATAGAGTGAGTCAAGTTATAACAATTTAAGCTTATTAAGTAGTTCAATTGACTTCAGAGTGTCGTTCCCCAGGTTAGCTCAATGAATTGATGGGTGCGATTCACCTCAGTTTTAAACGGTTTTTTATTTTATTTTAATATTAGTACCAAATATTTTTTTCTTATTTTAGACATAAATTGTGATTAAATCTTCCTCTTAGGAAATTTTCGAATCTCTCATATAGTCTTTTTGCGTAATGAGTCGTAAACGTAACAATTTGCACTGTACGGTTTTATGTACGCCAATAAAACCAACTGACATACCAAACCGAAAAAAATTCACAGTGTATAACAATGTCGTAGGCTATGATTTGGCACATTTAAAAACAAAAAATATACATTTTTGTATTTTAAAAACATTTTTAAAATTTTTAAATTTTAATTTCAAAATTCAGCATTTTATTTAAGTACAAAAATATTTTTTTTTTTTGTTTTTATATATGTCAAATCACAGCCTATAACATTGTTATACACTGAATTTTTCCGGTTTGGTATGTCAGTTGGTTTTAGTGGCGTACATAAAACCGTAAAGTGCAAATTGTTACGTTTACGACTCATTACGCAAAAAGACTATATGAGAGATTCAAAAATTTCCTAAGAGGAAGAGTTAATCACAATTTATGTCTAAAATAAGAAAAAAAAAATATCTGGTACAAATATAAAAATAAAAAAAGTAGTTGAAAACTGAGGTGAACCGCGCCCGTAAAATGTACCAGTTCATCTTTGAGATCTACAGATAGGTCTTCTGGAAACGTATTAAGCAAACCCATGGAAGCTTCAGAGATAATATTTTCTTCTAGTCCTAGATACTCCCATAAAACTTGAAAAATATCACATAATTTTCTTGCTGTTTTGAATCTTTCTGTGAGTCCCGAGGTAACTGTGTCAATTATTCTGTAGAATACATTCACTCTGAAGTCTCTTTCTTCTCTTGTCTCGTTTTCATTAACAGGAGGAGACGGCTCCTGGTAAGTAAGGTAAAGAGCCTCATCACTGAAAAGTTTCCTTTTCTGGATCCTTTCTTCGAGACTTGTTTCAGTGTGGTTGTGGAGATCACTACTTGCCATAGCACTGGTTAGAAGTTTAGCTTCGGCTAACATGTTATCAAATTTAGCTCTTAAATCTTTAAGCTCTAGTGTAATACTTTCAATGTTGGTAACTTATACGTCAAGGTTTGCACAACTGATTTGAAGTGTTTTGTTGAAATGATCGATTGGTACCAAAATTTTGTACCAAACTGTTGTCATTAATAAGCATTTGAATGATTCAAGATATTTTTAGATCTCTACTACTTCAGTTCTAGCCTCTGCACTCCAGTTAAGTTCCCTACATTTGGAAACAGCACGTTTTTCCCCAGGAAGATTTTTTGGCAAAGGACTCAACAGCATCAACCCTTGCTGACCACCTTGTACCTGACAAACCATGCAGAGGACAGTGGATTTCTTCAAGAATTTTCCACCGTTGAGGGGATTTAGAAAAAAAAAAATTACACAAATGCTGTAATGTGCCAAAGAATGTAATTCCCTCTTAGCAGCATTCAGCAGCGTTAGCTCCACACAGATTTAGGCTGTGAGCAGCACAGTTAGAAAACGGAGCCTATGGATTTTTTAAAAATATATAATCGCTCTTACGCCTTTATAAATCCCTGTCATATTTGACCCATTGTTGTAACCTTGGCCGCGACAATCGTTCAAAGGAATCTCATGCTTCTCCAGTTCTTTTAAAATATAATCTGTAATATCTTTCCCTGTTTTTTAAACTCTTAACAAAGCTTAGAAACCGCTCTAAAAATTTTAAGGGAGTCACATTTTCTGACAATTATATGAAGGGAAAAAAAAAGCTATTTTACTATCACTCGGCAAATTGACAGCGATCGGATTAGAACCCATCCGGACAAAAGTTTCGATTAGTTCTGAGCTGAGACCTGACCGAGGTATTGTTGCGAGATTGATAGAGGAGACGTTGCCGACTGTAGAATCAGAATCAACAGTTTGTGAGAGTTCTGATATAGGCATAGGGGTAGACAAATTTTTTTTTTGACTAACGTCAACAAGTATTTCAGAACACTAAGTTTCATCCACAACTAAGACCATATTAGGTCTATGATCACTGTCACTTGTGATGATTGACGAATTTACTCAACCTCAACTTGTAAAGATTTATCAGAATTTTCATTTTCGATGCGATCTTCGTCGTCTAGTTTAGCTTTTTTGGCTTTTAGAACTCCAACCTCAAATAAAGTCCTGGTACCTTACCTCTGATCTTTGTTGCCGCTCTTTCCTTTTTTGAGCCCCTGCTATATGTTTATAATTATCCATTATAAACAACCACACTTCGTACATAATGACAGCAATCTAAACCAATATACTTGTAATACTTCGCACTGAATAATGCATGCATACAGAACTGACAATACATAATTTTTATGTTGCAAGAAAGTAGCGAGCCACTATTCGAGATATCGAAGCATAGCTATTTACAGCACTGCTCGTTCCAATACGATACAAATATCTGTTTATTGCGTCTGTAACTTCATGCGGTGTCGCTTTTCATCGGCGCACTGCGCACATGAAGACCCAAGCACAGAATAAACAAGATGTAACAGAAGCGACATGACTGTTTTTATCGAACTAGTTTCCATTTTGAGTTGTAATGTGAAAGGAGCTTGTTTACTCCTCGTCGAGTTTCGGTTATACTGAAATTATTATTAATTTTAAATTCTGCGAGGAAATTATTTGACGCGTAAGTTGGTAAGTAACGTCGCATTTGCATTTATAAATTTACAATTAGTAAATGAAGTTCAACTGCGATGCTTTTATTGTGGCAATAGGTAAATAGAATAAATATTAAAATAGCGAATTTCACAATTTTCTCTTCAGATCTTCATATGAGCGAAAAATAAAATAATTCAATGTGACGACTGATGCCGAGTCTTAATCGGGGCCTCTCTACCTGCGCTTGAATTACGTTGCAGCGAGTTGCGGTTATTCTTTTTTTTGGCGAAACTACTTACGGCGCATTATGTTTGTGTACATACGAAAAGAACACACTCTTCAAACTATGTCGCTATAGTTTCAAAAATCCATCACGTTTATTTAAAACATCATTTTTGGACCCCTCAAAATAGCCAAAAATGGCTTTTCCAGACTGCCGTATCTGTAAAAATATCAACCGGATTCGAAAAACACAACTATAGAAACAAGGGTTAGACTCTGAACTACGCTAGCCACAAATAAAACAATGAGGCCACCGCCTGAAGTCCCATAGGAAAAAGAATAATAGTGAAGCACTGCACGCCAGCTGAGTGGCTGCGCGGAGAGGCGATAACGCATTACGTACGTCAATCAACGGCAACCTTATCGCTCCTGACTCACACACACAAACACATCCTATGTAGGGAAGCCCATTCCTACTGCTTTCGCGATAATTATTTTTTGAACCTAAACGAGACCTGATTTAAAAAAATATGTATTACAGTTTTGTTTAAAATTGTTTTTACAATGTTTTAGCACATTTTTTCAAGACTGTATAACATTAGCTGGTTATTTAACTGACCAAATTGTTGTTAATTGACTAATCAGTCGAAACTGTATAATTTATTTTCTTGTAAAAATTAGCTGCCGTTGCAAAATATATTTAAACAAAACTGCTAAACAGATTTGTAATATCTGCTATCGTTTAAGCTTCGGCTAAGGTTTAGTTTCAAAATAATTTTTTACAGTGCAAATATTAGTATTGCACACTCTAAATCTGAATTAGTGAATGTTCACTGATTCAAGCTGATGAATGGAGCAGATTCAACTAATTGAATCAGTGAGAAACCATTGTGAAATCGGTGACTATTCACTGATTCCATTGAATCCCAACATTCCACAAATTAATTAGAGTAGATCCACAGTTTTTCCAGTAATTTTTTACTGATTCAATAAGTGAAAAACGTTATTTGAAAACAACTGAAAAAACTGTGAATATTCACTGATTTACTCATAAGGAAATCAGTGAATTTTCACTAATTAAACAGTGACTATTTTCAATTATTCAAATTGATCAACCTGCTCCATCAATCATCGCGAATCAGTGAATATTCACTCATTATGATTTAGAGTGCATATTATGATTTAAATAATATTCTTTTTGATGCCATTAATTATTATAACCAAATAATTTTCCCAATACCACGTCTTTATAAGGCGAACTTTGTGGTTGTTAGTTCATACAAAGAGCGTAGAGGTAAAAAAAGTTACATTGACAATTCCATTTTAATAGCAGTGTGAGGTTACCTTTGGATGAGATCATGTTGGCTAATCATCCCGTTAGCAACGTGTTACGGGAGATAAGGATGTGGCTTTTTGTTTCAGTTCAGTCTACGTTAACAAGCTTACGGCCTTGCCAATTACTGGTCTTGGCTTTTCAATTTGACTTTTTTTTCCGGCTGTGGTTTTTTTTTGTAGATAGAGTATTTACGTTCTTTTTTTCTGCGCCATAAAGAAGACCAGTATATATCCCGTGGGGCCGTCCCTTTGTGAAATAAGAGGTAAAGAAACAACACAAGTATAGGATAAAAGGACTTGAAATAAGGTTTTTAATCAGAGCAAACATATCACATATTTTTGTGCGGTGTAATTTCACATTACAACATCCAGGCATAGCACAATATTATATGAGGAACCCACAACAAATTATTTAATTGACATTTGGAAAAGTTGAGTTCGAAACATATATAGCCTATAAACATTACCGTTTTACCACTTTAACAATTAAGAGTTAGTATAACATATTATACACATTTCTTTGCGAGTAAATATGAACCAACTTATGCGTGGAAAATAACAAAATAAGCCGAAAGTACTGCACTAATTTTTACTAACAGGGACAACAAATTTTCATCAGTTTCATCAACTCACGCATCATGCGCTATAGATTATGTTGCGTAATGATAATTATTTGATGTTTTGTCCAGAAAGGAAATGAGCGGAACAGCAGATGGAATTCATATTCTGCTTGTGAGAGATACGTGTTCAGCACGTACAGCAGTAATAAATTGCATGGGTCCATGGCAGCGGGTGAAAAGTATTTAAGTTGTCGCGACAAAAACGTCGGCGTAGTTTTATTTTTTGCCACAGACGGAAATTACAAATTCCTGTGTATGCGCACCAAATGTCAAGAATCAATGCCGCGTGAAGGTGTGTTGTATAATACGCCACTCGGTACAATGTTACTGAGAGGAATTATTCACAATCTTCACCCAATAAAATCACGACGTAAAATATAATTATTGGCTGTCGATGGGTGTGTCACAATAAACTGTCATATTTTTTGGGTACTAATATGATGATTTAGGCAAAATATTCTCAAAAATGTCTAGACTGTGTTTTCCATGTCATTTTGTAAGTCTGAAGCGGTAAGGATTCATTGTGTATGTATGCGTGTGTGTTTATATACATATCAGTAATGGTTTTAATAATTTTCTTGACTTACACCACTATGAATTTCAGTACCCAATATGTATGCTCACAAATTATATACAATTATTTAAGGTTCAATTTTTCCATTTGGCGTTTGAGTCACTCTATTTTTAATGATGTAATGCGCTCTACACTCAGATTATACAAAAACACCTCGAAAATTAACTTTAATATGTCTAAAAAAATTCCATGTTTATGCTTTAGAGAGAACTCCATGACACGATGGAAAAATGAGATTAAAAACAACCTGTCAGAATACTGAGTTCACTATTAAAATTAATTTTTATCACTGAACACGTTTCTTGCTATGACGTTTTGACGGACATATCACAAAAAAGAAAATAAACCTTCCTGCCTTTATTTAATGCTATGTACCTTTCATTCATTTTATCGACCACGCCTCTGTTACGGTCGAATTTCTCGTGCGTGAAATAAATCACAAACAATATACATCATCAGGCCTACTGCTAGAACAATACAATGTCTTGATAAATCATAACGAAACTCAAGGAATAAAGCAATTCTGGCCTAATCTAGTATGCCAAACTTGTGGATTTACTCATATTCTATAGAAACAGATTTAAAGTTGTCAATGTTCGATACTTGATTATCTTCCTGTGTCACTAATGTACTCTTTATTTTGTCTGTATCGACATATTTGCAATCTGAAACTCTCCACATAATTTAACTAGAGTTAATTTTTTGGTATTGCGACTTTTTTTTTCAGCACGCAACTAATACAATTCAACTAAATTGATGCAACATGCTATTTTATTTCTCACATCTAAAAATACATAGGTACTCCATAGTTTCTACATACATGTGCATTAACCATAATTGTACTCTTTATTGTAATGATATAATTGGTGCGCATGTGATTTCATTCAACTCAAAATATGATGCTCCTGTCTTGTTTTAACCCCTTGCATATTACACTGTATGTACGTGGCTTTGATAGATTGTAACAGTCATTTTTTCAGTTTAAGGCAGTTTCCTAATCAATAAATTTGGTCCTTAGTATTAAGTGAGAAGTACTGTTCAATTCAATTTGTATTGGTGGTTACTGGATTTGTATTCGTAACGTGTTGATAATGCGCACTGCATAAAATATGTTACCGGATATTTTTAACCTTTAAAGGCACACCGTTTATTTTCGATATTTAGTTTTTTTTTTTTTTTTTTTTTTTTTTTTTTTTTTTTTTTTTTTTTTTTTTTTTTTTTTTTTTTTTTTTTTTTTTTTTTTTTTTTTTTTTTTTTTTTTTTTTTTTTTTTTTTTTTTTTTTTTTTTTTTTTTTTTTTTTTTTTTTTTTTTTTTCTATGTTCGTGTTAGAGTGTTTGGTAGACGATACCTGTTTCCTCTTACGAAACAATTTTAGCTGGCGTAATTTTCTCATAACGGTGTGTCAATGTCAAAATTTGCATGTTTTTCTGCCATGCAAATAGTGAAAACCAATTGGCTTACGTACGTGAAATAAGATACTATGGGCTACGTAATAAAACATTAGAAAAATTTCAGCGAACTGGTTTTGTATTTTTAAAAATTGCTGAATTTGCAACTTTTTTCTGTACTTTTGCTTTTTTTATATTTAAAATATTACATTGTGGATTTTTAAATGTTTTATTGCATAGATCACGGCATGTAAGTTCACAGTGAATTATTTTGTTTAAGTAGGTGAGTTGGTTTTCACTATTTGCATGGCAGCGTAACAAGTAAATTTTGACTTTGACACCCCGTTATGAGAAAACTGTGAGAGTTAAAATTGTTTCGTAAGAGTAAAATGTGCTCACAAGCATCGTCTAAAAAACTAACAATATTTCATAAAAATATAAAATTATGATTTTGTCGCACTTGAACAGTCGTGAGGCATGCAGTTGTACTTATATTTCGTCTCTTTGATAGTAAAATTCACTCTACCTCTTGAGACCGGCTGTTATCTTTGAATGGTATTTGAGAGGCAGTCTTGTTATCATTGCACTAGACAACCTTAAATGTGGGCTGCTGTGAGGTACCAGAATTCAATGTAGTGTAGGATCTACGCCATTAATGTGTGTCTTTTTAAAGTTACAACTTGATGTTATCTTACCAAATAGACTCCTACGCTGTTCTTTCAAGCATTACATTGTGATAATTTTAACGCCGTCAAAATAAAAAAGTACTTAATACTAGTATTAAGACTTGTTGCCTATTATTAAATTGTATGATTTTTTACATTTGCCTTCGTCCAAGTTGAAATCAAACTTGCCATTATAGCCCAGTCAATAAAGGCAAAAAACATTGAATGTCGGAAATAATTATAGGGTATAGCTGAATTTTTCATGGATGGTTGACCAATACTAGAGGAGCATTTTCCCAAATGTCCCCACTCCTCCCCATGGAGCTACCCTCCCCCCACCTAACTAACCCCCTCAAAGTTGATGAACACAGACATTTACATAACCATTTATATCTCCGCAAACAAAAATCGGATCAAGACGTTATATTTTGTTACAATCACAATTAAATGTAGTATAATATTGCGATAAAATCAATATTTTGCCTTAATGTTTGGAAATATGTGATCTTTTTTTAATATTTACATTTTTTTTTTGTTTTAGCGTCACAATTCATTAATTAGCAAACAGACGATAAAATGGTTCCTCTAGAAATTGTAGCATGCATTTCCCTGAACTTAACTATATTAGCTTATATTTTATTTAATTTGTATTTACGGACTAAAATTGTTTTAACAGCAATGAAGATCTGCTCCACGTGCTTTGCTCCATTTTAATTGGAGAGCTGTTTCGATACGTAGCCACCAGAAATGCTTTAACTGGTGCTACCGTGCTATGCACTTTGCACTTCATGAACTAAAATGCAAGTGCTGCACTATATAGGCTCTACCAAACTAAACATTTCAGATAACGCTTTGTAATGAACGTTGCAAAAATACGGGAACATTTATTTAATGCTAGGCGAAAGCAGCTCTCGTACGGCATACAGAGTAGTGGCGCTGTATTGGTGGCATGTGTCTTCTGGCTTGATATAGGTTTCGGAACTGTGGAATAAGAAATTAGTTCGCTTTCATAAATCTGTGTACAGACATGAGTTTCTGAGCAAATAAGTTTAAAGGTACCTAATAATATAGACTAGTAAGTGGCACATCACATTTTTCAAATTGTAGCATTTATAGTTTTATTATGTTTATTTATACAAGGGATATCAGAAAATCAAAACACAATTTTTCGTAATAGACTGTACAAAATCAAAGCCCAATTTTTCGTAACAGACTGTAACAATTACAGACATGTTCACTTTATTTTATAGTGATGAATAATTGTAATATTTATTGTGTAATAAGTAGAGACAGGAAAAATTCGCGGGTTCACTGACATGTAGGCTAGCTTCCAAGAATATTTGTGAAATCGTGCAGATAGCAGCTGTTTATTAGCTGCTCGCTAACACAGTGAAATGGGCCAGTATTCAGTTACAGTTTTGTTATTGGCTCAGCTACTTCCAGGAAGTGTCGAGTAAGTCAACGACCAATTATGACCGTTATACAGACATATAGTTGCTGGAACTCCAGCTTGTGACTAAATGAAAACGCGAAATTTTCAGGTCTCTAGTAATAAGGCAGCGGCGAAGCGTGCACGTGTTCCAAAGGAAGCGGTACTTAGTAATGACTATAAAACTGTGAGTAGCTCTGAGTTACCAGTAGAAACCTTAGTCTGGTAAGGGTAACTATACTCACCAACTTATTGCCTACAAGGTCGGAGAAACAAATTATCCGGTAACACACTACTTATAAGAAAATACGTTCATGTATTTGTTGATTCTTGGAAAGATATAGACGTCAAGCGCTCATAATCAATTGTCAGATTTAACATTACTTCCCATGAAACGCGACCAGGCTTCGCTACTGATGGAAGGCAATACTATGTTGGATGAGAGGGACTGAAAACTTATTACAGTTATTTTACAGCTAAACGATTAATCCACAAGAAGTATGAGGGGAAAAATGTTGTAGTTCATAAGTTTAGCAGGCAAAATTATACTTGTCCTACATTGACACATTTTAAACTCATTTCCTCAGAAATTCACTTCTATGTAAAGGTTCACAAAAAACGAACTCACATCTTATTCCGCAATTCTAACACCAGTACTGCCAGGTATAACAAAACAAATTGGCAATTTTCATCTAAAAATCTGAAGAAAATCTGTATGTTAAAACTTATACAATCTGAAGGTATTCTACAGTAACGCTATTTTTATGTTACAATTATTAGAAAAAAGTATGACAAATGAACAGACGATAATAATTATACATACAATAGAAAACTGACAATGGTTATTAAAACATTCATATAAAAACTTATGTATTTTTACTAACTTTTAGGCACATCACTGCTCATACTTGCCATACGCATATATTGATAATACTTATACCAAAAAAAAAAAAAAAGATGATAAACATTTTGGTTAGTTGGAAATTTTGCTTACTGGTGAAATCAGGTTCTTAGTCATCATCACTGTCGTAAATTTCACTATGTTTATTGACGTTTAGAGCTTTATATGTGCATTACCAACTGTAACTAAAACCTAATGTGCTATTTTAAGGCTTTCGGGCACGATAAGGGCAATCGAGCCAACTAGGTTAACATTTGTAGATTTTCTTGTATGTTCGTTAGACACTCTTTCTACTGCGAGTCCAAGAGCAAGCAGTGTGTGACCCGATACGCGCGGAGTTTGTTGCGCCGATAACCGACCGATTTCTCTCGCGAACTGCTGCTACGTGAAGGTGTAGTATAGTGCAAACAGTCTGGCCAACAAATGAAGAATGCCATTACGTGTCTAGCCATGTCCTAAACGAAGCTTTTAAATATCTAGTGTTTGGGAATTTATTAGAGTGGATAGATTCGAACGTTATGAAACAGTGCTGCGTGCGGCAAAGTTGGAAGCTATATACTTCGCTTTGTTCAGACGGATTGTACCTTCTGCAACTTCTACATCCAGAGATGACTTGGGAGAAGTGGGTTTAGATTGTCAGAGACAAAAGGAGCAGAAAGTCCGTCTGGACGCCTAGGTGTAGCAAATATGTACAGTATTTTGCATGAATTACGAATTTGAATAACCTTTACGCAGCTCATTTCATACGTCACATAACAGGTAGTTATACAGGAAACTGAATCTCCATTCTTAATTTAATTGTATTAGTTTTACGAGTTGATACAATTATATTCATAACAAGTAGTAACATAACCCACAAAACGTTACTAAAATAGCAATACAAAGAGCAATTTTATTTTTCACAACTGCCAGATGAAACTAAATACAGTTTTTACTATATAGCGGATGTTTGATTCAAAACTGGAAAGCCAACTTCTCAAAACAACACAGCTACTTGTAACACGTTTCGAAAATAGCGCCGAATTCTGCTTTACAACTTCTACACCCAAACTACTCCACCTCGCATAGGTGGTGTAGAAGATGTAGCTACCGGGTGTTTAAGTTGTAGTTACACCCGCCGCCTGAACGCTCCTAGGTCTTTCCAACATAGGTATCCAGGCATAAAACACAAGTCCCCACTACAGATCCACTACTCTCAGTTACCTCCACAAATATGTTGTATGTGTTTATGGTCTTGTGGTTACAGACCAGACAGTCTCTGATGAAGGTGAGGGTATAACATTTGGAGCCTGGAGGCACTACTGGAGGACTAATGTGAGGGATGTCAATAAACAAGACGGCCTGAAAGTTATCACCAGTTCAGCTATTACATTTAAGTATTTTAAATTAGCACCCAACTTTTAATATTAACGTATTCTGTATGAAGTCTGTATGAATTACTGGTACTAGTTTTTCTTGTTTCGAATGCTCTGTATGTCGTACGAGAGCTATTTTGCCTACCTGTGAATAAGTTTATCCGTATTTTTGGGATGTTCGTTGTGAATTGTTATCTGACAGTTTAAGTTTACGTAATAACGTACATATTGCCGAAGTTGCGTTGTAGTTTATGGAGTACAATGTAGATAGTAGTAGCACCAACTATATCAGTTTTGGTGGCTACGTGTGGAACGTCTTCAACAAATAGGCTACTTAGAGCGTAGCATAGCACGTGGAGCAGTGATCGGTGCGTCGCAAAGCACCAGATCTTCACTCTTGTTAAAACAGTTTTAGTCTGTAAATACAAATTGAATTAAATATAAACTGATACAGTTGAGTTCAGGGAAATGCACGCTACAACTTCTAGATGAACCATTTTATCATTTGCTTTCTAATAAATGAGTTATAAGGCTAAAACAAACAAAAAAAAATACAGTATATAAAATATTTTTACGCATATTTCCAAATATTACGGCAAAATATTAATTTTATCACAAGCGTGAATATGAGTAATATTATACTACATTTAATTATGGTTCTAACAAAAGAAATACGCCTTGATTTGATTATTGGTTGCGGAGATATAAATGGTTCTATAAATGTCTGCTTTCATCAACTTTGAGGGGGTAGGTGGGGGCAGAGAAGCTCCATGGAGGAGGAGTGGGGCATTTTTGGGAAAATGCTTCTCTAGTATGGGTCTATCATTTGTGAAAAATTTAGCTTCACCCCAATTATTCTCGGTACAGATACTTTATTGACTGTTCTATTAATAAAATGATTTGGTATGTGAAATCTCTTATGAAAGAAAGCAACAATGCAGCACTAAGAGTGCCTGGCTGGCGTAATGTGATGCAGTATAACACTTATGTGAAAGTCACTCAACTAGCATGTTATGAAAAAAAAAAAAAACGTATAGCGCCAAATCAGGTTTTCAGTAACTCTCAGACAACAACTGTATGTAACCGATACTCTACCTTAAAATTTCCACCGAGGATGTTAGTTACGATAGCTCATAAAAATTTAGAAAATATGTTTTCGTAATGTCAAAAAAATGACAATAGTGGGAGTAATGGTACCCTGAACAGCTTCTGAACAATGAATATAGTACTGCGTTAAACTTTACTACACACATTTTATTCTAAGTTGGTCCGCTGAAAGTATCAAAGAAAAAACGATTGTGCGGAAAACTTGCACTCTTAATTCAGTTCTTGCCGTGTAGTGGCGATACTGCTTTTGATGCGCGCGTCAAGGTCGTTCTCATAGTACCTTCACTTAGGTCGTTCTTACAGCACCTTCGCTTCTAAATACCATAAAATACCGAAAAATATTGTGGCAAATACTATAGTGTACATGATTGCGGTACCAGTTTCGAAACGTAGATATTGCAGTTTTAAAGGCGATTATAAAGCTGCGAATGGTTCTGATCAGTTATAATTGTAATTTTTTTATCCCAGAAGGTGCAGCGACATTTAACAGTCCACGGAAAGCCTTTGAACACCATGAAATAAAATATTTGATTAAATTATGTATATTTTTCGTGTTATAAATGTAGGTTTTTTGGTTTACAATTAGCAGCAGATAGCCGCTGTGTAGCCCAAAAACTTTTCATGAGAGCCAGAGAATTTACGAAATTTAAGACCGTGCCGTGACAGACCAAAAAGCTATATTTACGTCTAAATAAATACTATAATTAAAATAGAAATACATGCTAACAAAATTACTGATTAGTATGACGTTAATTGGTATATTCTTGAAGTTAGTTTGCGGTACGTAGTTCATATATTTTTATTGCGTTGACAGAACCCAGGTGCATTATTAACTTTACGAAAATGCCTACATAGAATGTAGGAAGTTAGGAATCAGGAGATTTACATAGTAGGTGTTTTTGCCAGTGTGTTATTGTTTACTGAAAGAAAACCCTTTAAAATAAATTTCGACCTATGAGCACAATAAAGTAATTATTTTGGCAAACAGAATGCACAATTGCAATACTGTCTGTCAGAGTTTTGAAGTCTTGAAAAATAAAAGATCGAGATTAATCGCTACAGAGATGGTTGTATCAAACATAGAGTTAAAACACCGTTTTATGTCATAACGAGAGTTGTTTTGAATTTAAACACTTGACATTGAAGTAGGCTTCGTAGAACTTTATTAGCAGGTTCACAAAATAAAGCCAGTTACGTGAAATTTTATATTTCTGGTCAAAATCACTTAGGGAGGGAAGTAGGCCTAAGTTGGGGCAGCGATCTGTGCATTGTGTTGCAGCTCCAGAGTGGATGTATAATGCATCATCAGTGATACCATTGCCATGTGTGTGTGTGTATGTATTCAAATGTATGTTTCAACAGTTCGGCTATAACCTAGTTCCTCGCTTTACCCCTGACTCGTTATGTTACCTCACATCGCTTCATTCATTACAAGTTTTCTATAATGGGTTCCAGAACTTCCATGACGTTTTCATTGAACACTAAAGACCTAACACCTTTTTTTTTGTCATGGAGTCATGCAGTACTGTCATAATTTTCGAATTGCTTAACATGCTGTATGTTATGTGACACACGCTGAAGCGGTCAGAGAAATGTGATAACATGTCACACATGAAAACGTACGTAAAACACACAGGCAAACTAAAATCTCTGAGTAGTAAGCCGAGCGAATTAGCGCAGATGCTGAAAGGCATTCGCAGCATGGCACATTCGGAATGGCATTTTAAATATGTAAATACTGTATACGGAAAGTACATAAAGGAAATCTCTTTCCCTTCTTGCACATTGATCTACTGCTTTTTCCCTTCATCTCTTCACGTTGTTCTTTCTTTACTTGGCAATCAGCTCTTTTGCTTTCTATTTCCGTCATCTTTCGCTTCTTCTTCTTCTTCTTCTTCTTCTTCTTCTTGTGTGAAGCTCGACGATTGCTCTTCGTACAAGACGAGGTGCATGCATTTGTTACATTTTTTGTCTAGAATCCTGCGACTGTCAAGAATCAACTCTGCATAATTTTTTACATTGTATTTTTACGTTTAAAGCTTGTATCTTGAAGCCATTCAACTGGCGTATAGTGCTTTGCTGTTATTTTTTTCCTTGTGATAAGTATGGCAAGTCCAATACATGTTTCTATTATTATTTATTTATTTATTAGAATCCGGTTGGCACACCCCACATTCAGCAGCATTTTGAAGAAACAGTTTTTCGTCATTTTAAGGGGTCCGAAAATCATGTTTCTAATGAACGAGCTGTATTTTTCAACTTACAGCGACGTAGTCTGAAGAGTCTGTTCTTTTCGTAGTCACAGTTATACAAAGTTACTGTTCGTTTAGTAGTTTCGCAAAAAAAGGAACAATTGCACCACTCTGCAACATATTTCAAGCTCAGATAGGGCGGTATTAGCTAAATTTGGGGCAACCGTAGCCTCCTTCGTAGACGTTACTTTGGTAAGTACAATAACCGTTCGTTTTAGTTAATGTCTTGGGTGCAATCCTTGCAGCTATAAATAAATGAAATACACAATATATGTACATAATTATGTCGGAAATCAGAACAGGATAATCCTCAAACATCGTACCCAACTAGGGTACCTGCAAAGTTTACATTATCAGCGACAGGGCGTGGAAGCTGACGAACAATTTTGGTCACCAAAATATTAACACAATTTTTTTTATGTTCGCCCGTGAAAAATTCTTATTACTTTACTGAGTAGTTTCGCCGTAATGTTTTAAAGAAGGGGCTTACTAATCGGAATTACGTTCAAAGTAAGTTAAGTTCAGTTTTTCTCAGCGCGTGTTTGTGGATATTATGCCTTATACTCGTAAGGAGTAAACGCAGAAAGAAAGCTGGCCAATCTCTACAAAGTAGATAGTAAAATAGAGGGCATACGCAAAGTTTTGACACTAATAGGTGCACCAACAAAGAACGAAGAAGTGCCAAATAGCAACTGGTTTTCTGAGTCACTTGACCAGGTTTTGTCGGTTAGCCATTGTGTGATAACGCCTGAATAGTGTTCAGGGTTTTAATATGGCGATACCAAGGAAAAAAAAAAGCCTATATATTTTATACGTGTTAAATGCATTACGACATTCGCAGCACATCTTTTACACAGTATTTAATTTCTATTACATTTAATATTCGCTTCGTGCACATTTCTTCGATATTTTGAACACTGTTCATTCAGTTTCACTTCGTTATGGCTTTGGTTAAGTGTAGATACTGTTTCCGTTTAATTTATCGCCAAATAGTGACTGCCTTCTACTCAACATGAGATGAGTTAATTAATATTCTGCTCTCGTGACTTATTTGACGCGTGTATACTTCAACCTGGTTACTGTTTGCACATCTGAGCACCCATTGAATATCACTGCAAACTGTTTGCATCGACGCAGTGCAGCACAGGTGTAGAGCAAGTAAAAATGGTCTTTAATTGCACCTCTAGTCACAGTTGGTAACTGGTAAGGTAACTGGGCTTTTACGTCTCGTCGGCAGCGAGGTCATTAGGGACGACGATACACACTTTGATGCAATGACGGGAGCTGGGTGAGGAGTCGGTAATAGCTTTTGATAAGGAACCATCCTAGGATTCATCTAAAGATATTTCGGTAAACCATGGAAACTCTTGAATACGAGTTCAATGTGTTATCGTTGCGCCACCTCGCTCTGTTAGTACACACAGAGCCGTGTCTAGGTGGAAAAGGGGGGGGGGAGGGTCCAAGGTGGGCATTTGCCCCGGGCCTCACATTCTAAGGGAGCCTCACTTTTGAATTTAAAAAAATGAAAAGATTTATTAATAATTGAAATGAACTGGTGTTTTATTATATGTAGCACATCAATATGAATTATTCA
>PNEQ01115742.1:24738-45380 GCA_003012365.1 Medauroidea extradentata
GACACCGATTTATGTTTATCTTGCCATGTGCCTCACGTTCTCATAAAATGGCCCTGCCCACATGTTTTTTCGACTACGTGTGTGCGGCGTGCCAACCCAGCAAATATATTTGTGCTGAAGCATTTGATATAGGTGCACGTTTGAAGACTATGTTTTGTTTCAGAATAATCGTTAATAAGTAATGATTATTGTAATCTCAGACGTTAGCTATTGAGTACAGTGCAATCTGTATACTTGATTGTAATTTAAGCAGCTCTGGTTGTATTAAATATGGGAGGAAACTATATGTTATATGAATATAATAATTAACTAGAGCTTCGAAGGAGCACACTATATCCAGAACTACCTATAGCAACCCATCACGTGACCTCTTACAGGTCTGCGTGAGCGTATTTAATTCCAGCACCGCGAAACTGGACAAAACGCAGGTGTAAATTTTGTGCTGCTTCCATGACATAGCGGTATTTAATCGGCCCCCAGAGGCTGGTATTTAGTTTTGCCAAGGTTAATTATATTACTGGTTAGAAATATCAATGTCAAAAGTTTGTCACAGGAAGAATTTCTGCCGCTTGAGCGCTAGTATCGCTAATGGGTGCAAACTGACCAGTCACAGAGCTTTCCTGTATTTTAAGTTACACAAAATTGATTATTTAAAGCGCGAAATCGGTTTGTTTTCACTATAACACAAAATTACATGACTTCTGCTATTTCCAAGCCTGTTTAAATTTAATTTTACTACAGTTTCGTATTATTCTAGTCCGGTAGCGATAGCAGAGAAACTAGCGGCAGAAAATTTCCCTGCGCCAAACTCTCCCATAATAAAACACAATTTATTTCTAACCGATAGTAGAATTAACCTTAGTTTTACCTACCCTAACCCTCGTGAGCTTTTATAAACACCTTGGCACTATACATATCGTTACGACCCAAAGCCCAGCAAGCCCTTCTTCCCTCCGCACTATTGTAGATACTCTTGCAAGCAGGCTAGTGCTCTGAACTATAAATTGGTTCTAAAATGATGGTCTTGCATTCGGGAGGACCCAAGCTCGATTCCCTGCTACGACTATCCTAATTTTGATTTTTCTCGGTTTTCCGAAACCTCTACAGGCAAACGCTGGCACGGTTAATTAACAAAAGCCATGGCCGGTTCCTCTCTCAGTTCCTGACTTATCTGGGACCGCGGTGGCCGAATGGTCAGACCATTTGCCTCCCACCAAGAGGATCCTGGTTCGATTCCCGGTGGGGGCGGTCCCCGGATTTTCGCGTGTGAGAATCGTGTCGGACGATGCCATTGGTTGGCGAGTTTTCTCGGGAATCTCCCGTTTCCCCCGCTCATTCATTCCGGCGCTGCTCCATACTCACCTCATGTCACCCTTCGCCAACGTTGAAGACCTCGATGTTAAGTGCTGATCAGAATCTGTCACTCACTCTTGACTTAGCTGTCGGCGAGACGTAAAGCCAGTGAAATCAAAATAAATATTTAAAACTTGGTTTTCCTGCGTCGTTCTTCCTGATCCTTCGGGCTTTGTGTCCCCTCATGCAAACTCTGTCCTCTCCAGTTCTGAGTGTACTCTAACTTCGTGAAGTTTTATCGGAGCAACTCACGAATGTTTCATCGGAAAGTCTGCCCGTGTACGTACAGGGACGGGCGCGTTTGACTACAGTGGAGTTGGTTCTGGAGAGGGGGAGGACGGGGGTGGGGGAAAGAACGCGGCTACAGGTGGCGCGCGCGGCGCCCCTGGCGGCGTGTTGTTGAAGCTAGCGGCGCGCGGTTGCCCCGCGTCGTCTTCTGTCAGTATTGAGTCGGCGCGCACTGTAGTTGGTACTCGGGGCAGGGACCTGGTCGGATGCTGCTAGTGTCCACACATGCGTCGCGGCGAGTGGCGTGACCAGCAGCCATGGCCACCGAGTGGATCACCGCCATCGACAAGAGGTAAGCACTACGCCCATCATACCTCCCTTTCGAGAACCGCGTTTGTCGTCAACTCCGTCCCGACCTGAAGAAGCGCGTCTTACTTTCGAGACGCTTCTTTCCATCCCGGGAATCAGTATCCAACCCAAAATGCTCTACTCAGTTGCGTACATTCCAAGTGGCGAGGTTAGTACGTATAGGGCGGAATTTCAGCTTCAGGCGTTCAAAAAGTTACCCGGGTAAGTATTTTCACTCCTCCAGTAAGTCATCCTGTATTACTTGCAGGTTTTTTAAAAACATAACCTCGTGATCAGGCACATCTGATCACGTGACGGAAAACCTACCGAACCACAACAGGTTACTTAATATAACCGACAATAGTGTTTCAATAGTCTAATTTTAATCACATAATTCCGTGGGTAAGAAACTTGTGTTAGTCGGGTCGGTTAGGGTAATCCTCAGCACATGATAATTGAGAAGTTGCTTCATTGCTAATTACATAACCTATAATTAATTGTTTATTTGACCGCTCCGTTTTTAGGTTTATATGATATATTTAAAAAAATTTTACATTTATCCTGATTGTTACTAAAAATCAGAACATACCTATAAATTTATGTGTCAAATATCATGGGTTGGAAAGGGTAGGCCTATATGATGTAGGCTGCAATGGGTTAGTATTATAAACAAGAAAAGGTTGCCAAACTGCAGAGAAACCCCACAATAAAATAAATAGCAAAAGAGAAGCCAGCATTAGCATTGTTGACAAACATTCCAGTACGAGTAGGTTATTTATTTTCAGCCAGACTACATGAAAACCAAAAAAATAGAACAGTAACCCAAATAAATTTCGGAATGGAATACAATCGTTGTATTACGTGAGACAAATAAGTATATAAAACATAATAAAATAAGGTGTAGGAAAAATGATGACAAAAATGGCGGAGGACGATGAGAAACACAAACAACAGACTTGAATGGATATGAATACAGGCGACACAACAAAATGTAAACAGACGAAAAGAGCAGGCTTCCTTCTTTTGGTTTTCGTCTCTTCGACTGTTTAGGTCTATTTTTTCCAGAATTGTTTGTAGGTATATTGTAATATAGTATTATGTTTGTTAACAACAGCTAATACTGACTTCTTTTTTTATGTATTTGTTTTATTGTGGGGATTTTCTGCAACTCGGTAACATCCGTTCGCAACGTCCGTCGCATGTCCACAAAAAGGTTCAGTTTATGACAGATAATTCATCACAAAGTGTTACCTATATGTCACTTTTTGAAACATGTGTTTACATTCCTTTGTACAGCTGTTGCCATGAAATTAGCAGTGTTCTCCTCTACCATACGTGCACAATCACACTCAACTGTCTCTCAAACTATGTAGTACCTAAATGAAAAGTATTTTTGTGTTTAAATTTGTACACATAATTGTCTTCAGAACTGTCAAAAATTGGAATTCTTATGTGAGGCAGCCTATATAGCAGAGTAGGCCCCTAGGCTATAAATACAGGTTTGTGCATTGCGGATGTTAGCAGTGTTTGGTGTATATTAAGGCGGCTGTCCACATCACGCGTTTATCCGCGCGTGAGGGCTGCGAGCAAGAAGCGTATAAGGACGACATTAACAGACACATCAAGTGCCACATCGTCGCAATCTACAAGCAACTGAATTGCCTCGTAGGCTTTCCGTGGGGACTCGCCTGAATACAACTTCAAGCGATGACTCCGTATTTTTACTGGACGTGAATATTCAGTTCGACCTAAGTTACAGTAGTCTGAAAGCGTTCATAAGAAGTAACCGTCCGCAGTTAACTTGCACACCTCAGGGTGAAAATTTACTCTACCTTATCTACCCTTGTGACCTAAAATAAACGGGTTCAGTAAGACTTTTTGACCACGTTAACAGACTTCGAATTAGTACTTATATCGTGTGTGTTTTGAAAGTGTGGTTACCTTTTCGTATCTTTGGGACTGTATTCAATTTCCGTAGGTCAATATATTCGAGAAAAGTGTAATAGTTTCTTATTAAAAAACCTTTCTCCTAACTCTCTGCAACGCAGTTCAAGCGCCCGAAGGCGGTCGCTTTAAGAAAAAGTGTCAAATATATGTCCCCTATGTATGTAGGCATATGTATGTATTTGTGTATATATAAATATAATTTGAAAACATTTGTGACTGCTCATAGACTGTTTCATGCCCTCACGTACACGAATTACGTTTGGAAAGTGGGTGGAATTTTGTCAAGTAGTTGCCTTATTCGGTAGAGTACGTTTAACTTCGCTCTTACCAGTAATTGAATTACAATCCACTGTGCGTACCTCTTATTAGGCCTATTAAATATGATGGTGTATCGCAAAAAAATTCCTTGTGCAGTTCCTTGCAGCTTGTATGAATGGGCGATATACGTCTGACGCAACGTAGCTGTCTACAGACCGATAACAGGTATCAAATATTACAGAATTGCCACTCTTATTGGCTCAGTCAAATAGGGTAATAGCTCTACGCATACGTGAAATCCGTTAATATTTTGGTAAGCTGAACGTACGTTGAATCCCAGCAAACAACAAAGTTTTCCCGCGATAAATCATCATGTCTACTTATCATGTAATACATTGCGAGCAACTTAATGCGTTATCCATTACGATTACGTTTAAAATGGAGCTTGTTGTGATTCGTTCATCGTCACGATTATGTGTCAAATGGAGATTGTTGGCATTGTTTTAACACGCAGTGGCACAGCAACTAACATTTGGTACTTCACGGTTGGATGCATCTGTAATTTTTCTTAATGGATAGTAAATATTTTCTCTCAGTGTTATTTTAAAATCGTTAGCAAGTTGAGTTGTGACTGAATAAAAGCTCTGTGTGTCTTGGACGTTTAATCTTGTGAAACTGCACACAGTATCTTTGTTAAAATCCTCATTTCTTAAAATAAATAATTAATACTTTAAGATAGTTGCGGCGGTCTATTAATTTTGTACTGAATTGTTTGTAGCAGACGCAGTAATCCAGTTCAGTTAAAAAACGAATGATTAGCACGCGAAAATGATTATTTGAAAACTTTTACCATATGGAAAGTACTAAAAAAATTTTTTTATGCGCGTTTGTTATAACACCGCTGTAATTCCTGTGTTGGTTTGAGTACGTGCCGGGGCCTCTAGAGAGACGTTTATCATAAGCCACGAAGCAATGTTTTCAAGCGGTCAGTAAGTTTCGAGAGCAGTTTCTCGATGTACGCTTGGTTACTCTGCTTCTTACTGCTGTCAATACACGAAACACGCCAAATGGCTCGAAAAAAAAAATGAAAACCCAAGACAGGACCAACACCACCTAAAAATTATACACGATACTCAAGTTATAATTAGAGATGATGGTATGTCGCAAAAATGTTTTGTGCCAACATACCCTTGAAAACACTGTAGTTTCTTGCAACATAATATGTACTTCTGCAACAACGTAGCTGTCTGCAGACCAATAACAGGCATCAAGTATTACGATCTCGGGATTCTCATTGGCTCAGTCAAATAGGGTAACAGCTCCAAGTACAAACTAAAGGCCATTAATCGTCTGGTAAGCTGAACGTGTGTTGAAACCCAGCAAACAGTCAAATTTTCCCGCGATAAACCATCATCTCTAGTTATAATGTAAGAAGCACGAAACTAATAGTACACGAAGCAAGCCTATTAATGAAATATCGTATATCTGCTGAAGTGGTAATATATGTATATCAAATGTTTGAAATATGTAGGCTATGTAAGGATTCTCACCATCTTAACATCCTTAATTGCTTACAAGCGTTTAAACATAACGTGCTGATCAACAAAACCTAATCACGTGATTGAGTCAACAACACTAACAGGATACATTACAACGGCCGCTTGCGCGCTGATAGTAGACGGCGGTTATGAAAATTCGCTCGCTGGAGTAGTGTAGTCAGTCACGTGACCAAGTTTTATCGATCACTGAAACATGAAGAACGCCTGTAGTGCTGTTCAGAGGTTATAATGAGGTGGGAATTGAAATAGCTCATAAAATTTTTTCCTAAGTGCTACGTCCGCAGTCCCATTCTTTACACGTTATTTAATCACATTTGAATATAATATTAATTTCGTGTTTATTTCTCCCATATTTTGAACACATCCACTGAAGTTTTCGTTATGTCTACTGTTTACATTTTTTTTTCGCGCCAAATGTCGACTTGTCATTTTAAATTTCGAATATGGATAGATTTCACTCGGGTTAAATATTGAAAACTCCAAATTGAAAGGGGCCGATTGGTCGTACTAAGGTTAATTCTACTACAGGTTAGAAAGAAAATACGTTTTCTTATGGGAGAGCTTGGCACAGGGAAAATTTCTGCCACTAGTTTCGCTTCAATCGCTAAGAGACCAGAAAAATACGAAACCGTAGTAAAATTAAATATAAATAAACTTTGAAATTGTATTAGTAATTTTATTTAATTTTAAAGTGAAAAGAAACCAATTTCGCGTTTTAAATTATCAACTTAATGTAACTTAAAATTCAGGAAAGCTCTGTGATTGGTCAGTTTGGTGCATTAGCGATACCAGCGCTCAAGTGGCAGAAATTTTCCCTGTGCCAAACTTATAACATTGATCTTTCTAACCTGTAGTAGAATTAACCTTAGTCGTACCATTCGCCTTCCACCAAGGGGATCCGGATTCGATTCCCGGCGGGGTCGGTCCTCGTAATGTCACTGGTCGGCGGGTTTTCCCAGGGATGTCCCGTTTCCTTCACCACGTCATTCCGGCTCTGCTCCATTCTCTCCGAATATCACCTCTCACCAGCGCTAAAGACATTAATGTTGAGCGTTGACCAGAATCTCTCACTCACTCGAACTTGGGAATTTGGCTGACCTCTCTATTCTCGTTAATTTTCGTAAGCCCTTATACCGGTAGCGTTCGGTTGACACCTGACTGTTCAGGGTGTCTGGAAGTCTCCTAAGCACCGGGAACTGTAAAACAGTCAAATGGCTCGCCTGGAAGCAATGACCTCGGTAGGCTTCCGCTTTCGCGTGTAAATTACAAGCAGTCTAGACGGGAGAATTTTCTGTGATTGTTGAAAATACTTGACTACATGTATGAGTCTTTTTCGAAACGAATTTAGCAGTCAGCGCCGACGGAGTACGACGCCTGTTTACATACGCGGTTACATTAAGACACGAGGTGAATCTGAGTAGCGTATAGTTACAACTTGAGTTCAAAAATCAACCCAAGTATTATTTTTAGTCCCCCAATAAGTCGAGACACCCTGATTTGCGTGCAGGCTTCGTCATTAACCCGGTTAATGTTATCCGGCTACAGGTTAGGAACAATGAGAGATTTTGGTCAGCGCTTAACATCGTGGTCTTAAGCACTGGTGAGGGGTGACATGAGGTGAGTACGGAGCAACACCGGAATGAAACGGTGGGGGAAACGGGAGTTCCCCGAAAAAAACCCACCGACCAGCGGCATCGCCCGGCACGATTCCCACATGCGAAAATCCGGGAACCGACCCCGCCGGGATTCGAACCCGGATCGCCTTGGTAGGAGGCGAATGTCTGACTTTTTTTTTTTAAATTAATGTTAGGCTCCTTGGCGAGGTCGCAACATCGCCAACGAGCCAAACATCCCCCCTTTACAGCTTAAGTATTTGACAATTCCCCAGTTGTGACAGTTGTTGGTGACTCTTACAAGTGCAATGACTCTAACGGACAAACACAAATTTTACACCCAGCCAGACCTGGGAATCGAACTCAGAACCCCTCGTATCCAAGTCGGTCGCTCAACCAACTGAGCTACGGGGGGTCGGCTCTATTCGGCCACCGCGGACCCTAGGTTAGGAACAACTACGTTAAAAGTTCGGAAAGAGACAATTTCTGCTGCTTGTTGTTCTAGTATCGGTAAGAGATATAAACTGACCAATCACAGAACTTACGTGAAAGTTACATGATGCTGCTAATTTAAAACCCAAAATTATTTGTTTTTTCACTGTAAGATTAAATTTAATTATTCCTCTCTTTGTCAAGTCTAGTTTAATATTGTTTACTACGGTTTTGTATTATATTATACCCATTAGCGATAATAGCGCCACTAGCGGTATAATTTTTCCCTGTGTCAAACTGTCCCATAAGAAAAACATGTTTTCTTTCCAATTTGTAATGGGATTAACCTAACTCTGATAATAGAACAAACCTGGTTACGCGATGGTCACTTCAACCGCTTCGTGTGAACTTCGGATCCGGCTGAAATGTGTTTAAATTCTCCGTATGAGATATGCATGTAATGATTTTAATAAAAGTGAAATTTTGATGAATTTTTACTTTCTGATATATATTTTTCTAATTTGCTACACATTCAAGTAAAATTGTATTACACGGCTACGACAACTAGTCCCGCGGGAAAAATGCGAACTACCGCTGTGTTGTCCTTGACGACTGCGCACAACTGGTGTGGCGCACCACAGCACCAGCCATAATACTGTGGCACAGGCAGCTTTCTCGGTTTTCGCTCGCTACGTCTTCACTGACAATGTGCCATGAACTCCTGTTAGGCGCAGTACATTTCCCCTCCGTGTGACGTGTCAATATACTACCAGCGTCACGCTTCTTTCGCTCACGGGAGGACTAGTCGTGGCCGTGTAGTAAGTATCATTCTTTCTCTGATCGCTTAAAATAAATTATTACATTACGAATTGCACTCATGTTCTACGTCTAACTAAATCCAATACATCGTGGAAAGAAGGGAACAGGTGGAAACGTCCTGCCGCCCTAGTAAGTCCACTACAGAGCAGCATGTTAAGGCGCCCGCCTACTAGTATCGTAGAAGCTGACACACATCATATTATTTTTTTTGTAGTGAAAGTTTTAAGCCATGTCCAGCGAATGTTTCTAGAGTAGTTTCACACGAAACCCGTGAGTAGTTTTTGGGATATAACATGTTGAGAAACCCGTATTTAGTAATTCTGGGGGATCCGAAATGATTTTTCTGTCGCCTAGTTTTGGAAATTCTTTACGTCATCGTTTGAAGTGTATTTTCTTTTCGTACATTGGCACAATTGGCACACCTAGAATTATTCCGTATAAAAAGTATTTACGAACACACGGTAACGTATTTTAAGCGCGTGGTAGGCGGCGCCCTTGAGGGCATGGTGTATAGAAATTTTATCGTCATAAGTCTATTTTTATATTTGTACCAAATATTTTTTTCTTATTTTAGACATAAATTGTGACTAACTTTTGCTCTTATAACATTACTTATCTCATAGGGTTTTGCGTAATGTCTCGTATATGTCAAAATTTGCATGTTACGATTTTATGTACGACCCTAAACTGTCATACCAAACTGAAAAAAAAAAAAAATCACAGTGAATACCATGTTGCAGACTACAAGTTGTATATAAAAATTGTTGAATTTTTCATTTTAAATTTTTTCTCGGGGGTACTCCCACACTCCTCGCATTTCGTCACTTTCCCATCGTAGGACTCCCAGGATTCCGTAGCGGTCTATGGGCGCAGTCGGCTCTCGTGTTCCCTCCCCGTGTGATGTTTATTTATTCTTATATCCTTGGTAACCCTGCTCGAGGCGGACTGTGAACTTTCATTTTATAAAAGAAATCTATGCTATTGCAAATCAGTTTTTCCGCTATGGTTTAGTACCTGTATTAAAAGCGCTGCCTACGTGTGCTTTAGAGGAGAAGCAACAATATTTCGCGAACCGTAGACACGCAATTCTCAATGCGCTCACCCCTCCCTGCACAATTGTAATAGGAGTAGAGAATCCAGTTCTCATTACACGCAGGTGTCGCCACCACCTGCAATGTCCCAGAGCATTGTGTGGCAGGACTCACCATACCACTAAATTCAGAGCCGCTATAGAAGCAAGATGGGAGCAGTTGATGTACCCGGCAGAAGGAGATGCGTCCCGTCCAATCGCGGTGGACAGCAGTGAAAACCATCTCACCTTGCAACGGAACAACCAGTGGGTCGTACCACTGGGGACCACTTTGATAAGGGCGAGGTCTATCCAACCTCTACGAAACCGCTACGTGAACTAGTTCTATTACTAGACGGACCAGACCTGCGACCCTGTAAGTCTCTTCCCAAGCAGGAGTTTAGAACCGTCACCACTCAGAGGTCTACCCGCGATCGACTCAGCACAAGGCTGTGGCTTCACGCCTATCCCCTGAGTACCTGCGAAACATCATGCATCTGAGTTTTACCCGAGTAGGTGTCCACGCTCCAGGGCTCCAGAACCCCTTATTCAGATTACCAGTACTCGAGATCCGCAAAACAGGACACTACCGTGTGCCTTTGTTGGGACATGCAATCTGTTCGTAGGTTGCACAGCAAGCTGGGACTTCCGTACCATCTTTTGGAAACTGGTCTAAGAGAACCCCGCCGTGAATCTTCCCCTCGTGAACAAGGGGAGCCACCACTGGCCTGGACTTCGTTCTCACTCCGTCAGCCACTGAGAAAGCACAACGTTACCAGCCCTGACAGCGAGGAGGTGGACTTGAGTGCGAGAGTCTGTACATTCGCATCACATCCCATTGCGGTTTGCGACGGTGGCAGGGGTGGAAGGAAGGCTGGACAGGGCACAATTGACGACTCGCAGCTTCTGCACCCAGCAGCCACCGGAGTTTTCCACCTGACTGAGGAACGCTGTTACTATACGGAGAGGACGGACCGATTCCTCCCGCCATTCCCAAGCACGCCGTACTCCCCATCCAGCGTACTTCCTCTTACAATTACTCAAGAGCCGGGTACCAAACACCTCGGCCTCATCACCACACACCCCTCAGGGCCAATCAGAAGCGACATGATTTCGGATCCGTAGAATCGCACTTCTCAAACCGCTCACCCCTCCTTGCACAATGGTAATAGGCGCAGAGAATTTAGTAATTATTACACACAGGTGCGCCACCACTTTGTGTCCCAGACAGGATGTGATAGAGCTCACCATACCACGAAATCTAGAGCTGCTCTAAAGCGAGACGGGAGCAGTTGTATGCAACCGACAAAAGGAGATAACCTACTTCCAGTCGCGGTGAACAGTAAAAACCATCTCACCTTGTAACAGAACCGACTGAGAGTTGAATTGCAGGGTTCCACCTTGCTAAGGGCGAGGTCTACCCAACCTCTACGAGTTCGATCCCCGGCTCCGGCCATCCTGATTTCGGTTTTCTATGGTTTTCCGAAATCGCTCCAGGAGAATGCTGGGATGGTTCCTTAACGGAGATCATGGCTGACCCCTCTCTCAGTTCCTGTCGTATTAAGTTGTGTGACACGGTTTCTAATGACCTAGTTGTCGACGAGACGTAAAGCCCACTTATATTATCTTACCTCCCCCACACTCCTATCCACAAAGTGTGTGTTTACAATAAATTGTCAGTGTTTGTTCGTTCCGTGTGTTCATTGTAATTTTCCCTTTCATGTTCGGGAAATTAACTGTTTCGTATAGACATTGTATTGCGGTAACGTGTTTTTCCCTTCATTAAAACTTATTTTCGTTCCTGCGCAGCAGAAATGTCACGACCTCAACTTGTATGGTCCGACCACGGGGCGTCTACCTCGCGACTGTACTACGAACGTCAATCATATGGCAAGAAAAACTCAATAATAACGGTAAATATCAAGATAAGCTACTCATTGTGTACCGGCTAAAATATTGATTTTAGACATAGATCTTTAGTGAAACATGTTTCTACTGATGTTCTAAGTAGTCCTACGTACAAATTTTTGATAGTTTAGATTTTTTAGGTTAGGTTAAGTTAGATAACCTAACTTTACCTAACTTATATTAGGTTAGGTCAGGTTGGGTTACCTAACTTAAAACCTAACCTAACAAATTTTTATAGGACTACTTAGAACATCACATTGCATCACAACTCACAGTGCACATTAATAGTCATGGAAAAAAGTAAGCACATCGTAACGTTCAAAAATCTATTTGTTACAGGGAGACAGGCATAAATCACACTACCCCCTTAACTTAGAAATTATCGCCGGCACAACTAATTATACGAGAATTTTCACAGTGTACACACTCCAATAAATTTCGTGATCGAATATTGTGTCCTTAACACGTAAAAATATTTTCTTTTTAAAGTCCGACACTATCTTGAACAAAGTTTTGCTATCTTACAGTCTACAAGACATAACACAATGGACGTATGGTTTTAACGGGAATTAGCATGAACTGAACATAAAATCGTTAAAAACGTCAATTTAGCTTTAAATTATTAATTAATTGTGATTGTAGAGGAAGACAAGCTAAATGTGGACTGCGAAAATACGGATCTGTAGTTATTAATGACAGCCCGCATCGCAGTTACAGTAAATTCAAGAGGAAGTTTTAATTGGATTCCCGGGCGTATCCACGGGTGCCCTTCAAAGGACATTTTAGTTGTACATTTCACTTTCTCTTCTCGCTAATGATTTCGAAATACAAAAAACAATTAATCAAGCTTCATGACTTACTTGACCCCAATAAAATCATTTCATAATGAAAAACGTGAGCTACTAGCTGAACAATGGAGTAAATTCAGGAACAAAAGGAAAAGTATTTCTTTTTTCGAAGAGAAACAATGGTTATTAGTGTGAAACCTGCGAAATTTGGACTTCCTCCAATAATTTTACGATTTTTCTATCCGAAACGCACTGTTTATGAAGTGGAAGATCTCTTGTATATTGCTTGACTGACTTTACACTGACGAAACCTCTTATTCCTTGTCAATCTCAGGTGGTGCTATAGATAGAACAGCACGAAAATTTTTTAGACTGGTCTGAGATTTTTATTAATTATGTAGTTCGCGAAATTCCAAAATTTTTGTAACTTCAACATAATCGCACATCTATAGGATATAAACAATTGGGCAGCTCTGTTCTTGAGCCGGCGCAGTTTGTATAATGTGTGCAGTTTCACTTATTGCCGCAACAACACTATATGCAACAACAGCCACCATTTTGATTGATATAATTTGTTGTAACTAGTGTTTATTTTTTATTTTATGCATCTGGTTATGGTAAAGCGTTAAGTATGACTTGTCTGAGAGTTTAAATATATTTGATACTGTTAGTCACTGCCCGCGACTTCGTTCGCATAGTTTTAATTTAATGTCTCTTTGATTCGTGCAAAACTTCAGTCTAAGTACTCGAGGTTATCTTAAATAATTCATCAATATATATGTTTCTATTTTCATTATAATCAAATTAAAAAAGTTTATGATAAAAATATTTAGCGCTAAAATGTTATAATAAGTAATAATATTGATACTATTAATAATAATAAAAGTGACAAATTACTGTTAAAAAATTCTAGTTTTGTAAAGAAGAATCAAGGACTCTGCTTACAATAACAGCCACAGATATTAAATAGGTTTATGCTATTAATGTTAAAATTAATCCATTCTCAATGAAGTAACTTAAGAAAACTTTTCCAAACGAAAAGTGTGTTCGTATGAATTTTATTGCATTTTGCAAGGATTTCTACTGCTGTACCTATTTTGTAACAATGGTATTTGCTGACATATTTGGTTTGGTCATGTCGTCTTAAGGAAAAAGTTCATTGAAAAATTCTAATTGTTTTGATAATTTACATAAATGTACGAGATTTGGTTTGTTTTATAAACAAACATCGTGACTGTTTTTTTAATGCAATGGAAATTTTGTAACTTTCATAGTTTTTTTTTGTGTAATGTCTTATTGAAGTCCAAATTCGCATAACACGGTTTTATGCTATAAAGGAAAACCAACTAACTTAAATAAATGAAATAATTTACATTACAGAACAGTGTCCCTGGATACACAAAGACCCGTATAAGAACCGCGTTGAATATTTTTGTGTTTAAGAAATTCAGAATACGAGTAATTTTAATTTTTAATTAATTTTATTTTTAAACGTTTTATTCGGGAAGGTTGGTACAAATAGCTATTTGGCGGCTTCCCTTCCCCTTGGTTATTATTTTTTCAGGATTTTATTTTCTATTTACATCTTTCACCATTCTTGTCGCTAAGGCCAAGACCAATATTCATGCAGATATATTTACGGAAGTTCTTTTTTTTTTTTTTACTGTTATGTTTGTTCATAGTAATAAATTTTCTTCAGAAGAGATTAAAATGTTTTGAACATATGTTCGAAACCTCTTCGCCCGGCTCTTAAGCCGCCCCTGTGTATTAACTTGTGTACGGTTGCCTACGAGTGTAATACACATAGGTTGTGTTCCGTACCGAGCCACTATTTACAAACAGAATATTAAGGGGCAACAAGTGAGGGCCACGTTGTAAACAGAGTCAGAAAACTTGAACATTTTGATGCAGTAGAAAAGAATTGCAATATCTAAATACAAGCAGTGTTTTTGCGTAACGGTGTTAGTTATTTTCTGTCAGCGGGAGATTAGACTCAATATTTTATATGTTAGCCCCACATATAAAATATGTTCTGCTTGTTTGGCAACACATTTTTTTGTCAAAATGTGTTCATACGCAAATATTTGCACATGATAGCATTACGGTGGATGGAATTTAATTAATTTGATTATTACTTTTTTTTCGTGGCATTTTTTAGTTGCTGTTACAATTTTTTCCTATTGTGTTAGTTAATAAACCGTGGCGATAGTTATTAATAACTGTAAATGTTGGCTAACAAAATATTATTTAAACGTATTATTAGGTAGGCCTAGTTATTGACACTTAGTCGATGGTTTGTAGATTACCGAAACATGTATGTAAGACGTATATGTACACGTGACGATATACTTAATGACGGCTTGTAGAACTCTCTGGAAAGATGCCTTAGTCAAAAGTAATTTTACCTTACTTTATTTAATGTGGAGCATGTACTGTAATACCAGTAATAATGATGGCAGAGACCTACACTGAAAACAGTTTTAAATGTTGTTTGTTTAAAACCACAATAGTTAATTATTGAAGTTAAATGCTTGAAAATATACAACTACGGCGATGGTATGGTTAGAACACTCGTGTCTCGCTACGAAAATCCGGATTCTATTACCGATGGGGACGTTACCGATTTTCGCATGTGGGTTGACGTTGCTGTTAGCCGGCAGATTTTCCCGCGGCGCTCTTCTTTACTTCATACTTGCATTCCGACGTAACTACATACCACATAGACATACAGGATTTTTTTTTTGACGTAAATGTCTGTCAAAGAAAACTAGAGAGAATAGAAAAGCACACAAATATGTATACTTTAGTCAACCAACACAACATAAAGATCCAGAATTATATTCGGGTTAAATAAAACAATGACAGTCAAATAAGAAACTAAAAAGAAGAAAACTCATGCACCACCAAGGCAGACAACCCAGGTTTGAGGCCTGCTTTGGCAAAAAGACAAACAGATAAAATGTATGAACGACAAAATTAAATATAAATACGACACGACGATGAAACGAAGTGAAACACAGTAGTTTTTCAGACTGTGTATTGTTTTGTCTTATCGATGTGTCGTACATTGTTTTTGTGTTCGTATCTGTTAAACTACTGTGTTTTGTTTCGTTGCATCGTTGTGTCGTATTTATATTTAATTTTGTCGTTCATACATTTTATGTTTGTATTTTTGCCAAAACAGGCCTCAGACCTGGGTTTGCTGCCGTGGAGGTGTCTGGTTTTCTTTTTTTTATTTTCTTATTTGACTGACATTGGTTTATTTGACCCGATTCCAATTTTGAAATTCATGTTATGTTGGTTGTACCCTGTTGACTGAAGTATACTCCGCTTATTTGTGTGTTAAAATTCTCTTTAGTTTCCTCGACATGTACATCATAATGGAGTGGAGTACTTAAAATAACCCAATCATGCACTCCTATTGCATAACTCTTTAAAAGAACATGCCTCATAGACTAGTCAACCACCCTCACCAGCGCTCAAATCTTTGTTGTTTAGAGTCCAAGCTGATGATAGATGCTGCGTTTGAGTTACGGAAACAAGGAGCAATAAAGTCTAGAGTGGCTCGTTCTTCAACAACCACGTCATCTTCATGCACAGGGAGCGAAGACAGCGTGTAGTTGCTTGTTCTTTGGCTTTTTACTATGGGATCTTAACTTGTTACTTTGCTTTTTTTTATTTAAACAGGTGTAGTGAAGTACAGCGCATGCTGTTCTATTTTTGTTTTACCTTTCCGGTATTTTTCAAGTGACAGCAGCCTTAAAGGCCGGTTTTAGCCTTTTTGCGGTGCCCCGAGACCGTGTTTCTAAGCATGATATCTAGAAAACAAAAATAAAGAAGCATAATTTTAAATGTGTTTTCTTTTCTTAGACAAATATATAGAACACAGAGCTGTAGCTCTTAAAATTTTTTATCCTAACACGATGCAACGATGTTCATTCGCCAGCTAGGGCTCATAAGCCCTAATATACTAATTCAGTGCAGAGATATTCTTACGAAAGTTTGTTTAGCATCTTTATGCATAGTGCTGTATATTTACAATCAATGTATATGCAATTACAACCATTTTTCGTAGGAAGTGTCACACCAGTTTGGTAAGTTGTTTCCAAAACTATGTTGTAAACTTACGAAAGTTTAGTAAAATGTAACGGACTGACGAAGTTGATTTCCATTAACTTCTAACATTCTTCTTATAAAACACTTATTGCTTTCGTTATCGTAGGTGAATAGAATAATTTTAATTACTTAAAAAAATTAGGACATTTTAATTTTAGTACAGGACGTAAGCTTGTCTTGATAGTAGATTACTGTTTTTTGCTTGTACGTTTACGACACATTTTTCAGTATACGAATAGTAATTCTAAGACGTAAGCCGTTGGATAAGGACTAAAGCTGCGATCTTTAATACATATGTTTGGGAGTCAATATACCAAAATGGAAACGCGTAGTTACAGGTAACTGTTTTTTAATGTTAACGAGCAAATTTACTTTAATAATCCCGAAACATTTTTTCGAATTTGCCAGGATTCGAACACACGACCTTTATATTATCGGGCAGACACTCTAACCATTATACCACCGTGACCAGTCGGCGAGCCAGTTCCTTGAAGTGGTAAGAAACCAACTTTATAAGAGACAAATTCAGTTTCTGACATCCTGATTTTACAGAACTTCATTAGTACCATTATGAGAAAAAAATGTTACTTTATAGAAACGAATACCTGTAGAGGTGCATACAGAAACGAATACCTGTAAAGGTGCATATAGAAACGAATACCTGTAAAAGTGCATACCCGCTGACGCGAAACGCAGAGAAGAGGTGCGATTTTTTTTTCAACTGTGATAAGTTTCGTGTAGTTACATGTGTGTCCGCCCACTGCAGGATAGGTGAAGCGAGGAGACGAGAAGATGTGTGTGGCCTCCTCGAAACACTTCAGTCACATTGGCTGTTCGACCATTTGCTCATGCGCGATATGAGTCCTTTGCTGTATTGCTCGTCATTCCGCATCTCTTCTCTTCGCGGCAAAGTGTGGACAAGCAGGAAGCAACGCTTAGCTTTATCTTAGCTTGACTTGTCTTTTCTTCGTTTCGCACCAGTGTGCATGCACATTAACTCTAGGAGTCATTAGAATCGTAGAAACATATTTCAATGAATTTATGGAAAGTTACTGTCGAACATCCATAAACTGGCAATATGGACAAACTTCCGTAAACAAAAAATTACGGAGTCCACTTTCGTGAAACTACAGTATTTTTCTAGAAATGTTTCCGTGAATTTACGGAAATTCTTAACAGTGTAACTGTTAGCTGAAAGACTCATAAACCTAACTTTTTAAAATATTATGTTTCAGTATTTATTTCGAGAATTACTTTACCGTTACTAAGCAGGTGCTCATACAAGTATGTGTAAACTGTCTTATGTTAATATTTACAGTCTTTTAAGAAATGGTGCTTCAGACGGATGCTCAAAATCAAGTGAAACGACACGGTTATGAATGAGAGGTGCTGAAAAAGAGTGGGCGAGTAGAGAAACTTGTGGAAATTAGTTGTTATAAGAATAGTACAACTTGCAGGTCGTCTAACAAGCTATGGACTCCTGAATACAATAATGGAGGTGTATGTTCATGGAAAAAGTCCCAGAGGAAGACCACGATTAAGATATATGGACCAATTTATGAAAGACGTGAGATGTAAGATCTACGAAGAAATGATTGTGGAAAGAAGCGAAGAATAGAACTGCTGCCGACCTGCTTGTAGCAAACTAATCCTCGGATTAGCCACTATATAATAGGTCGTTCGGGATAACGTGAGTACTAAAAATTTTACATTTGGAAAAAATCACTAGCCGTAACCGCATATAATTGAACATTAACTATAGTTCCCTTACTGCTTGTGTGGTTGGCATCGATATTACGCATAGTTCCGTGTATTTCCCTCTTTAAATACAACAATTATGGAACAAAATCAACTTAACTCGACAAAAACATGTTTTATAAAATTAATAATATTTTTTTTTATCAATTTCTATAGGTTCCTTCCGACTGCATAATTTATCTTACACACGTTAACATCAAGCGACGTGTCCAGAGGGATTAGACATTTCTCATCTTTGGCCGTTACGCGCTAAAAGATACGAATTGACTGAAAATAGAAGTTAAGCAGGACTCTTTTGATTGCTCATTTTATCCCGAACCGCCTATAGAAGAATATTTGTAGTCAATTTGAAATACTATACGTTGTTTTGGAATCGGTGAGTGTACAGTCGTCGGGAGGATGAAGTGAAGAGATTTTTGTCAGCACTAAACTTCTAGGTCTTTAGAGCTGGTAAAGGGTGGCATGAAGTGAGTATGGAGCAGCGCCGGAATGAAGTGGCGGGGTAAACGGGAGATCCCCGAGAAAACTCGCCCACCAGAGGCATCGCCCGGCACGATTTCCACTTGCGAAAATCTGAGGTCCTCGCCGGGAATCGAATCCAGATATTTTTTTTACAAGGTGAGTGCTCCAGACACTGCGCCAACCACGACCCCTCGTCAGGCGAAATTTTTATTGAGTCAGTCGCTGTGATGAAGCTGATTTCTTGAAAACACGACGATAAACGAAATTTTTCTTCGAGGGGTTCGAATCCTGGTTAAGTTTTGATATTGTATTTACTACTCAGCAAGTATTGCATCATAATGCCGCCGCCCGCCTGGAGTTAATTTGGCACAGAAACGAGCGAACTCTTTAAGAGGAGTGTGTAGAGGTTTCAAATTTTCGGGTTTGAGGCGTGGATACAGCGGAGTGATAAGAGCCAGAGTAACTCGCTCGACGAGAAGCATATCGTCTCTATTCACAACTCGCTAAACTGGCGTGCGAGGTTTTCGTTGTAGTCGTATTCCTTGGGACTTTGAGAGGCGACACTGAGTAGTATCACAGACTAAATAGGAATACAGACGTGAAATGACGTGGCGGCTCGTTTGACAATTGCGAACTCCGCCGCTTATTGGCTGCCCGAATCTGTTGATACCTACCCCGTGTATGTTTGGCTCCTGCATGTTACGACAGGTTTCCTATTGGCCTGGCTGCCGGCTAGCAGGGCAGCCGCCTTACGCTCATTGGCGGTAGGTATTTCCGCCATGTTGCTGACCAGGAACGCCATTTTGCTGGCGTGTGTGACTGAGTTCGCCGAACTACCAGCTATTTCACTTCTGTATTCCTAAATATTCTGTGGTAGTATGAAGTAAAATCCAATACATACTTCTAGTTTTGCACTTACCGAATTCAGGTGGTATTTCGGAGTTAAACTAAAAAGGTCGTTGTTAGCTATTTGGGGGTCCCGAAAGTCATAGGTAGAGGCAGGAAGTTTTCGCGAAAAATTTTTTGGACCGCTTTGTTTCAATGTCTTACATGCACACCTGCAGCTTTGCTTCATGGGCAGTGAGGATGTTTTAACTGCCAACGTCTTGGAGTGAGTCGTTTTCCATTTGACTGAGAACAAAGACACACAGCCAATAACCGTGCAATAGAGCTGCTGACGTGCACGTAAGGCAATGAAACAAAGATGTTGCACAAATATTTTTCGGGAAAACTACCTGGCCCTAGTCATAGTTCACAACAAGCACGTTGAATTTTTAAAATTATAGAAGTAATCTTCGTAGATAAACGTAATGGCAATAAGTTGAGCGGCTCCGCGTAAAAAAGGAAATCACGTGACCCGATACAACCCCGTGCATGCGCTATGCGAGGTCTACACCAGTTTCCAACTTCATATTTTTTATATTTGCGCCAGATATTTTGTTATTATTTTAGACATAAATTGTAACTAAATTTTGCTCTTGTGAAATTATTTTAATCTCTCATAGTTTCCGCATAATGACTCGTATACGTCAAAAATTTGCATTTTACGGTTTTATGTTCGTCACTGTAGCCAGTTGACATATATGTATAAAAACAAAAATAAAATTGTTTTACATTGAAAAATAATTGCTGAAATTTGACATTTAAATTTAAAATTCTAGATTTGAAAAAACACATTTTTAATTTTTTGTTGTTTTTATATAGTGTAATATTTCTGTTTATATTACTGTATTACCTCTCTGACTTTATGCTCTGTGTCATAAATTATTTTTATTCCATGAAGGTATTGGCAATTAGTGTACGTTGGGCAGCCATTCATAAATAAAAATCTTTTGCAGAGGGTAATTTAACGTGGTGAGTTATAATTAAAACTTGTGCAAAATGTTGAATTAGTTTAATGTTGTACTAAAGAAATAAATAATGAAGAAGTGCAGCAACATAAAGAATTTCAAACATATTTATTTTCTCGTCAACGAGAAACGTG
>PNEQ01115742.1:45480-55767 GCA_003012365.1 Medauroidea extradentata
TAAAAATCTTCGTGTTACTGGCGTACTTAACTAACATGAAAATATGTCTGGTCGGTAGTACACAACCACCATGGCTCTGTATTAATTAGAAAACTACTAATTGTTATTATAATGCACCGTCTAGTTCGTAGAGCAATTTAGGGAATTTGTGGTTCTAGTTCGACACGTTCTACTCGAAGTTTCTTGGAGATACAAAATAAATGCAGTACTTTACCAAAAATTGACGTCGGAAGTTCATTGACAACGTGTTTTTGGCCGACGGAATCTTAATTCCACGTCGTCTGGCGCGGTCCATCCGGAACATCACGGGAATTCCGCTACCAGTCCTGCAGTACGGTAGGATTTTTCAGTCTTCTTCCACCGCCATCACTATTCGAACTCCTCTTCCCTTGTTACACCCGAGCACACAAGTCCCGGAACGATACTAAGAGAATACACATGATTAAATCGATATAAATCGCCTTGGTGGTTGCTAATTTTGAATACAACATAAATAATTCATTTAGTCCTAAACATACATAACATAAAATAACCATTAAACTTTAAAATCACAATTTACAACCCTATTTGAACCTAGTTAACACTTATAGGACATGTAGAACAATATTAATTAAATCAATTAAAAAAATATCCCATTACCTAACTGTTCAAATGTTTCGTGCCTTAAACAGTAATATGCCGTGGTTTTCGACATATTATAGAAGTAATCTTCGTAGATAAACGTAATGGCAATAAGTTGAGCGGCTCCGCGTAAAAAAGGAAATCACGTGACACGATACAACCCCGTGCATGCGCTATGCGAGGTCTACACCAGTTTCCAACTTCATATTTTTTATATTTGCGCCAGATATTTTGTTATTATTTTAGACATAAATTGTAACTAAATTTTGCTCTTGTGAAATTATTTTAATATCTCATAGTTTCCGCATAATGACTCGTATACGTCAAAAATTTGCATTTTACGGTTTTATGTACGTCACTGTAGCCAGTTGACATATATGTATAAAAACAAAAATAAAATTGTTTTACATTGAAAAATAATTGCTGAAATTTGACATTTAAATTTAAAATTCTAGATTTGAAAAAACACATTTTTAATTTTTTGTTGTTTTTATATAGGATATGACATATCCTACAACATCGTTATTAACTGTATATATATATTTTTTTTTCGTTTGGTATGTCAGTTGGTTTTAGTGGCGTACGTGAAACCGTAAAATGTAAATTCTGACGTTTACGAGACATTACGCAAAAACTATGAGAGATAAAAAAATTTCGTAAGAACAAAATTTAGTCATATTTTATGCCAAAAAAATTATCTGGTACAAATATAAAAATAAAAACATGACGTTGAAAACTGACGTCGACAGCGCCCGTAAGATGCGTCTTACATAAATAAATGAGACCTGAGCAGCGGCCAACAAATGTACTCTTTGAGCGACAGCTGGGCGTGTTCTTGTCCGAAATGGCACCATGAGATAACATTACCCGCAGAGGAGTATCTGTGAGTGTAGAAGAGAAAAAGAGACGGAAAATACGAAAACACGCTTCGCTTTTAGTCGGTTTTCTCACAAGCAAATAACTTACCAAAGGGTTTTAATACAGATATGTATTCACAAATAACGCATCTAGGTCACTGAAGTTAAATTATTTTTTTAAAATAGAAGAATATGCATTATTTATTTGTTTCTATTCGTTAATTATCTGTTGTTTCAGTGAGTAGCAGATAATATACAAATGGTGCATTCGAACACGTAAGTCATTGAATCCACGAAATTTTCCTGCCCCTACAAATAAATGGCGCTATATTGCAATATTTTGCTGAAATCCCAATTTTTTTTATAATCGAACTAATATTTCAATATGTAAACGTCTGCTGTAGAAACAAATACGGCCTTTGTCTTTGCTTCAAAAAAGTTGTACTGTTCGTAGGCAAATTATTCAGTGAAAAATCGGAATAAACGAATCATCCTGAAATGGTGCTAATTTGTTAAGTAAGGACGCTCATTGACACGTGGTCGTGAATTATGCTACATCTCCACCGCGTCGCAAGCACTAATGTGCAAGACTTCCGTTGAACCGGTTTTACTACGAGACTTATAAACACTGATAATATAATTTTATTGGTGGAAGATGTCTAGTAAAGTTGCCGGTCTGTGTAGCGAAGTCAGTTAGGCACCGGTGTACGGTGCGAGAGGTCCTGGTTTCGAATCCCGGCTCGGGCATGTGTGTTGTGTTGTCCCTTCACGTCAAGTCACCCGCATCAGCTCTTAGGACCTCGTAGTTAAATGACCATGAAACCCTCTCACCTCACCTGTAGGCGGCTCGCGATACGGTGAGCACTTTTGAAGACCATCGTGTCTAGAACGATTATTGAATATTAACATTTATTTTGACCTCAGAAGTAAACTTTTGAGCACAGTACAATCTTTGATTGTTATTTAGGGGGGTTTGTTTACGTTCAAAAGGGGCAGGAATCTATAAATCATCAGAAAGTAAAGAAGTAACTAGCGTTTCAAAAGTGTTCATTTTATCCTGAACCACATATAGTAAAGTTATGAACACTTATACTCGTGTTTCAGGTATATGCGGTTTGTACATTCCGAGCACGGTTCTTTGAGAAGGCTAAGAAATATTGTTTACAGCATGAGTCGTGTTTTGTTAACATCTGAATTGCGTTTCACCTGAATTACATTTTTCTTTTTCGTAAATTAAAACACTTGGCATATGCGGAATATAGTTTCTTGAAAAAAAAAAGTTCCTTAAGCCTAGTTTACACTTATGATAACATTGCTAATAACACATGTTTTCAACAAAGTTATTAACACTGTTGTAAAAACGCCTAAAAAATGTTGACATCGTAATGTTATTAACGTCGTTGCCAACATTATATTTTTAACATTAATATTTATAAAATGTTAATAACATTTCTTAACAACATTTTGTTGAAATACATTTATTAGCAACAAAAGTTACGAATTTTAGAAAAATGTTAATAACTTTGTCACCAATACTGATGATGACATTATTTTTCCGACTCATTCTAGGATGTTGGTAACAAATGATACTAGTTATGTTATCAGCATTGCTATTAACTTCTGTTCATCATTCTTACAAACTTTGTTAGTAACATTGGTGTTTTAAGCCATGTCAATAATACATTTGTTATCAACATTGCTATAAAATAGTTTACCATAAGCTTAGAATTAGTTGCTAACATTTTTGTAACTAACATTTTGCAGCTAACATTGATATTGTTATTTTTTCTGTGTAAAGTGGGCTTTACATACTGAGACACGTTTAAATTTCGTAACAGGCGGCTGGGTTACGGTTTAAATAACTGCTAAGTATTCTTGTGGTAATTCGTGAAAACGCGTATGTGCTGTAGGTGGGCCTACGTCAAATTTATTCGTTCTGCGTGTACAGCTACATGGGCCTAAGCTTGTTTTGCATTGAAAATGTAGTTGTTCTGATGTTCGCGCAAAGCGCTGTCAAGGTCGATCGAGCTGCGCGACTCGTATACGAGTTATCATGCACGGTTTAGATTAATTGGCAGGGACATTTGTCGCCCACTAATTGTCGGAAGTTACGCAATAACCGACGCTGCTAAACGGCAGGATTATCCTGCCAACGCGGGAAATGTTCCGTTACACGCTGTATGTTTCCGCTGCAGATAATCGTTACGTGCCGTCGAAATACTGATGACTATTATATTAAAATTTTCTGCTCCGGCTTTGGATGGCATGATTGTGTAACTCAACTATGAATTACATCGGTATGATGCTGGGTAGTAATGCAAGGCATATGCAAGGAAATTATATTCGTGATTTTAGACCATGGAGCGTTCTTTGGAGAACCCTACTGTTACATATGAAAATTTTACCATACACGTTCGAGGGGGATATTCCAAAGCTAGCGAGCGAAATGGTATTGCTTATTATTTGGTACACAACCTCAGCACAGTTTATCAAAACCAAAAGTTTCTTACTTGACTCGGAAGGGGGTTGCGGTTGGCATAGTGGATAGATCTCTCGTATCTCACCAATGCAATCCGTGTTTGGTACCCGGGGTGTCGGTCCCCTGATTTTCGCTTTTGGGAAGATGCCGCTGGTCGGCGGGTTTTCTCGAGGATCTACCGTTTCCCTCGCCCATTCACTCCGGCGCTGCTCCATATATCATGTCACCCCTCACCAGAGCTAAACACCTAGATATAACGTGCCGGTCTAAATATGTTCAGTTCATGACTTGGAAATTACACATGAAGGAAAGGAAAACTGGTAAGAGAAGCTAGGAATAAATTCCTGCATATTGACAAAATGTTGCCAGTCAAAATGTTTCAAGCAAGTATACCTAGGTGCACTATATACACTCGTGAACTAGAGTATTCCTCGGGGTTTGTGCAACATACGGATGTGTTAAGAGTGCCTACCACGTGCTTAAATGTGCTGTAACGTGCGGGGAAATAAGTTTTTTTTAACGGAACGTTTCTTCATGTGCTCATTGTGCCAATGTTCGAAAAGAAATCACACTTCAGACAAAGACGAGTCCATTATTATACAACGGCGCTATGTTGTTCCATGTCATTATTTGTTCTTTATAGCACTACTGTTACTATACAGCGTGTTTCTAAAATGTTCCTCCAATTTAATAAGGTTACAACTTTTTCTTGAGCGAGATATAACAAAGTGACGAAATTTTAAACTTACACCGAACATTAAATGTTTCGTTGTTGTATGGTGCAAGTCTCCGGTTCACCAGGTTGTCGGTAGGTGTCGCCTTGATGCTGCTAGTTAACATCGTGAAGTATGCATCGATACGGGATGAAAGAGTAACAAAGCGTTTCACCTTCTTTGCTTCAAGCGCGAGTGTGTTGTAACTGTGCGGCAATATTTCCGTCGTCATGGTGGCACACCTCCTACTGTTCAGAGCGTTCGACATTGGTACCAGCTGTTTAGAGAGACTGGTTGTTTATATATACGAAATACGGGAGATAAATCCTCCCCCCCCCCCGCATTCCCACGCGTTTGAGCAATACTCGAAGCATATATGGCAATGTACGCCTATTGTTCGTAGTCTACAGAAGCCCGCTTGTCATGGCATCTGAGAGCTGACCATTTCCCATTCGACTGTGTGGTGTGCTTCGTTGCAAGGATTGTCTTTATAAACTATGCAGAATTCAAGTACTAAGCCCTTTGTGATGGTTATAAAAACGACTCGTAGAGATGACGATGTGATGGCAATTTTCTTTCACGTTTACTGCTGAGCTATGAGGCTACGTTTCATCTAAGTGGAAAAGTACACCTCAATAATCTGCGTATATTCGTGGATATTACAATGGCAACATAGTATCTTCGAGCATGAGAGAGACTCTCCAATGCTGAACGTGTTTTGAGTTGTTTTCCAAGAGTGGATTTACGGTCCGTGGAAAATTCTGTTAAGGGATCGTCGTATATGGATACGTTAGAGATTTGGCTTTTTCCACAACTCTGCACGAATTCGAAAATCTTTGATTTTTTAGCAGGACAAAGAATGACCATACTACCACCTGCATGTCACAGCATTTTATAAACAATGAACTTCATGAACGATGGCTGTCGTAAGGGGCTTACGAGTCGCGCATTGCGCCATTGGCACCCAAGGTCGCCTGGTCCAAGCGTATGTGAGTTTTTGTGAGTGTTTTGAAACACTCCATCTACGTGCCTTCCCCTTCCAAGAACTGCGATCGAACTGCGACGCTGCATATGCATCTACGGTAATGTCTGCAAACATACCAGACATAATGTCTTTGATAGATTCTTGCAATGGGGGTTGATGCTTTAGTGAAATGGATATACGTTATTATGGTAAAATGAAAAATGCAAAGTAAAAAAAAGTGATAAACACAAAGAAAATGAAAAAAAAAAAAAAAAAACTTAGGACACCAAAATTAAGACAGCACAAAAACAACTAAAACGATGACAACGTTACATACGAAACATGATGAGCGCAAGACTACTGTTTTAAAGTGTTAATTTTTCGTTTTTTATTTTCGTGGTTTGAAGCAAATCTTCTGGGAATTTTTTTAAGGTTTGTTATTTACGTACTTGGGTTGACTACAGCAAGGTCGGCTCTTTTCCTGTATTGGTTTTTTTGTTTTTCTTTATTTTTAGGCGACATTGCAAATACGTATGTCCACAATTATTTACTATATCTGCACCAGACATGATAGTAAGAGTACACCGCGTGTCCTGTGGAGAGCAAACCAAACGTTTGTAGCACATTTTATAAATCTTCTTGTTTTAGATGCATTTATTTATTTTCTAATTACCTGAATATTTTACAACCATACATGTAACAGCCTTGTGAAGTCGGATGATTCTCTTTACGACACGACCAAGCACAGTGGCGCGACTGACTCGCATTCGGGAGGACCCTGTTTTGATTCCAGATTCAGTCATCCTGATTTCTGTTTCACGTAGTATACCGAAATCTCTCCAGACAAATTCTAGAACGGTTCCTTAACAAATTCCGACTCGTTTTCCTAGTTACTGTCCTGGTGTGAAGTTGTGGTTTAACAGTCTCCAATGACCTCGCTATCGACGAGACGTAGAATACATTCAAAATACAACACGATTGGTTTTACATAATACTTACTTAAGGATTGCGGATAGTTTGCCTGGTTTACCATCGAATTTTGTGCTCTAGGTTACGTAAACGTAACTTTCGAATCTTGTGTATATGTCTGGAATTGTCCTGGTTCGCCTTTTTGACACAGAAAGCGTCGTGTGTTGAGAATAAACGTTCTGTAAATAAACAGTCTTTGTTCGTTCAGGTGAAAGAGCAGCAGTGTCGCACGAGTCGATGAATCGAATTATCGGGATAATACGTGTCGCGTGCAGTGTGTAACGACCGGTGGGAAGCGGCTTATTGGTTTTTATAATCGCGCCGCTGAGCTGCTTCGAGCAGAACACAAACGGATAAAGTGGAAAGATTGATGCGTGGCCGTCAGGCGCCAGTTTGCCCGAGTGTTACAGGCAGTTCTCAGTAAAGTGAGTACTTCTTAAGAGACTTACGTACCTGACGCAGGAACGGTGTTGTAATGTGCCGCGCCTATTCTTTTCTACGTGAAACAGTTCAACTTATTTACAATATGTTTATCTACGAAAAGAACGCACGGTTAAAACTAGGCTTCTATCAATTTAAACATGCTATGTGCTTATTAGAAACATGTTTTTGGGGCTCCACAAAATGGCTAAAAACGGCTTTTTATGGATAACTGTAAATGGACGAATACCACACGGGATTCGTAAAGCACAATTTTGGAAGCGTGCGTTTGACTTTACTACAAACTTTCCACAAATAAAATTGTAGGATTGTCGTTTTAAGTCCCATAGAAAAAAGAGTAGTAGGAAAACACTGCACTCCAGTTTGACGACCGCGAATATAAGCTGTGCTGTTACCGTCGAGCGTGGAAAGATGAACCTTATTGCCCCACTGTTATCGCGCATTAAACGTGGAAAATTACATTCGGTGTATATAACCCTCTTAAGATCCTGTTTAATTCCTTCTTTCAAACAATCTTTGTCTTTCAGCTTCTTGTTAACATGAGTATTGCAATGGACAAAGCTAGCGTCTGAAGTCGTAAACACTATATTTATCAGTGGTCAGTGTATTTTGAGAAAACCCTTCAGATTTCTGCGCTCGACGCGTGACAACATCGGAGCGGTTAGTGCCAGAGTACCACGCTCGACTAAATATACACATGTGTCACTTGTGTGCTTTGAGAATTTTTCGATTGATATAATAACATAGCCGAATATCTGCAAGCCATTCGGCGGCCTGGGCAGGCGGTCACCTTAAGAGGACGTGGTACATAATTCAACGCTAAAAGCATTAATCTCTAACTGTAGGTTTCTTGAAACCAGTTTGCAAAAATTAAACAATAGCAATCCTAGACAATAGTTTTAGCCAACGTTTTAAACAAAATTGTTTCCGGTGTTAACTTCTGAGGCACAATCTCTGACGCCGGAACCTCGTGCATTTAAATGCGGCGCAAGAGAATTGGTATTTCTGGATAAATATTTACTCATAAAGTTTGCAAATACCATTATCGAGGATTGTCATTGAGTATTTTATCAATATTGGCTTCGAAATAAGCGTAGAAATCAATTGATATTTTCAGCGTTTATTTATCTACCACGCACCCTTAAGTCGGAATTCGAGCGTGTCCAATGTAGACTCTGGCGAAAAAGGACGGCGACTTAACTGCTACTTGTGATATATTTTCTGTGCTTAACCGTTCAGCTTTGGGAATATTTATGTAAGTTGGCATAGGTGAAACACATTTATTCCTTTACGAGGGTTTTGATTGTTTTTTGGAAAAACATCAAGTTTGCATTAGGGGCTTGCGACGTAGAAAACTATGCAAGATTGCGGTGTGCGATAAAACACTGAAATCGTGTTTTGGATGGCCAGAGTTCGATTCCCGATCCAGGCATCCTGATTTCGGTATTTCACGTTTTTATTAACTCGCTTTCTTGTCTGTCTGTTCTGCACAAATGTTGCTTAGTTAAAATCGATTGACTTACTGAGCTATTCATGCATCAATTATTTACTGCGTACGCCCCACATTTCTTGTCTTAAATCTCACAAGTATTTTCACAATAGAAATTAGTCCGTTTTAAGAACTTAGCAAAATACTTTTTTTATTTAAATAATTATCCCGAAGTCACTCCAGGTGGTTTATCTTAACTACAGACAATTGCCGCTTCATTTCGTGTTTTGATTGTCTGAGCAATTTGTTCCCGTTTCTAATTAACCGTTGTCAGACGAGACGTTAAACTTAGTACCTACCTGAATAGTAAAACGTTTACTTTAAAAGAAAGAAAAAAAAAAACAAGTACTTGAGGCTGTGTATCTTGTTCCAACAAATATATATTTAACAGCAATTGTGCTTACTATAGATAAATCGGTTGTTTTAAAGTTTTCTTTAAATATTTTTTTAATTATTTGTTAGTATTACGAGTAAGTAAACTAATTTCCTTCGCTATAAAGTTTGTTAAAAACAACTGCAACTAAGTTTACCATTAAGATCAGTACCGAACTATTTTAATGGCAAAACAACTGTTTTGGCTAATAACTATTTTTTTTTGTAGAAGTTTTTATCTGGAATCATATTGTGTTCTAAAATATCGCAATGTTTGCTCATTTTTTTATATGACAGGAATTAAACTTTTTCATTCTATATTGTTACTTAAAAATGTTTTATGGGTTTTTGTTACCATGTTATATATTATGTCACGTATAGTTTTAGTAATCTCTGGAAGTTCAAGTGACTTACTATTCAAATATTGGTAATGCCGGTCACAACTGAGAAAAAAAAGTGGAGTGGGGGACGATTGGTGGCTAGACCACTTGCCTCCCACCAAGGTGATCCAGGTTCGATCTCCTGCGGGGTTGGTCCTCGGATTTTCGCACGTGGGAATCGTGCCGGACGATGCCGCCGGTCGACGGGTTTTCTCGGGGATCTCCCGATTTTCCCACCCCTTCATTCCGGCGCTGCTCCATACTCACACCATGCCACCTCTGACCAACGCTAAAGGCATAGCTGTTAAGAGCACTGTACAGCTGACGCGTGAACATTGTTGCAGCGTGTTAGGAGAAAACTTTTTTTTTATAAGAAATAATACTAAATGTGTGTGTTCGGTACCAATATATACGAAAGGAAAACACATTTAAAACTATGCTTTTTTATTTTTGTTTTCAAAATACCATGCTTAGAGACATGGTGTCGGAGCACCTCAAAATAGTTCAGACGGGTTATTCAGACTGCTGTCATATTAAAAGTACCAGCTCTCACATATAAAATACCAACTGCAATCGTAAAACAAAAATATAGAAGCACGCTCCGTGAATAAAAAGTAGGGTCGCCGCTTAAAGTCCCATAGGAAAAATCCAACTACCAAAACATTGCACGCCGTTTTCGCGCCCCGAGTACAAAGGCGATATCGTTGTTGATTCACGAGCTAGGCTAGTTCTTATGGCCTGCCGGTTTCCGTACATCAGACGTGGCATCTAACGCCTGTTGTATAGGGCTCCTAAGTGCTGATCACGGCCGTAGAAGAACAGGTCTGGACACTCGCCTGGATATTTGACCCCCTTGTTGTTTGGCTGTAGTTCACCAAGTTACCGAGAATATTGTGTTTTATTGGCGCTGATGTTACGGCGGTCGGACTAAACTCCGCCCACTTCCTTTCCGCTAAGATAAACAATTTATCAAAACGTATTTTTTTATCAATTTATGAAATA
>PNEQ01115743.1:0-36066 GCA_003012365.1 Medauroidea extradentata
TCATACACCCACTGCGTGCCCATGTGCTTCATAATTGCACATTCATACACCCACTGTGTGACCATGTGCTTGATAACTGCACAGTCATACACCCACTGCGTGACCATGTGCTTGATAATTGCACAGTCGTACATCCACTGCGTGACCATGTGCTTGAAAATTGCACATTCGTACACCCACTACTCGCGGGTTTGTTCACTGCTCAATATCACACAAGATACATGGCCACGTGCTTGTTCATTCAAAATTCTTTCAGACAAGACACGACCACGTGCTTGTTCACTGCCCATTCTTACATCCACTACTTTAACAAGTGCCTATTCATTGCACATTCTTACACTTACTATATGACAGTAATCTTGTTTTGTCATCTGAGTACAATGAGAGTAGATCAATACGGTATGTTGAACAATGACGTCTGCGTTTGCCTATGAAAAGAAGATTTTGTCATTAATAATTGTAACTTAACAAGCTTGCTTAAATAGTACATATTTATACTTTTGAAAATACTTTTCCTAATTCTTAAATACGAGAAAAAGTTTCGTAAACAATTTACGAGTATTTTTTCTTTTACCTCCAAATAATTTGTTTTGTAACATCAATAGTTATCTGTGTTTTATACATTTACTTAGAGTATTAAGTCTTAGGTGACATTTTTATTTTCTCGAAGATTTGTTGTAGTTTGTTTGTTTGTCAGATAAGTTGACAGAAATATTGTTAATATTCGTAAACACTTTTGATCTATCAAACCGTTAATAGCGCTATTGTCTGACATGACAGAAATAAGTTCTCTATGATTCACATTAGATTATCTTGGCACACGCTTTTGCATTAACCTCAGACATAGTATCATCAATAATAATTCATAAGCATTTAAGTGATTTTTGTGCATTACTGTTAGATAACTGTATTTTGTAAAAGTTGAAAGAAATTTTAAAAATGTTTTGCAATCAATATAAACAATTTACAGAGTACATGATAAGTTCTGTTCCCCTGTGATATATCTTAAACTAAGATTTTAACATCTATAGTGTTCGCTATTGAATTATTTCTGGTGGATTTTACTTGATAACTCGTTCCTCAACAAAATTTGCCTTAAATAACGAAACGCAAGGAAAAATACAGGGTTCTTAAATGAACGCGTTTGTGATAATCCTTTCACCCTGTGCTTTTATTTTCAAGCGAACTTTCTCCGACACACCCGCGAATGGATGCTGGCAGGAAAGAATGGTTGGTCGGAAAGAATGGTGACACGGACCAAACACGTGGCAGGGTACTATTGATGGCGGCAGGGGACTTGAGGATCGGGTGGGAAATTGGTCCCACGTAATGGGATCATGTTTGGGTAATTGGTTCCCGTGCGCGGAGTGATCGACAGCCCCGCGAGTCACAGGGCGCTCGCTGTCTTGTGTCCCCGTATGTTTCCAGGAAACACCTGACTCCAGTGAAAGCTACTCTGGATCGCATGGGAGACTTTCTTTGAGTCACGTGCAAACGTTTCCCAGTTAGTTCAAACCATCCATGGAGATGTCATGGACTGTGCAATGTTTTCGTTGTAAGTAGGTCGAGAATCAAGCCGGGAGATTATTTAAAGTAGTAAACTGTATGCCGTTTCAAGTTTTAAATTGAAACTATCAACTTGCTTGTGAATGTCCCACTACCACTAAAAATGATAGAAAATAATTGCCTACTTAATTAACTCTCCTCGCCGTAGACTGAACGTCAACAAATTCTCGGCTACATAGAAAATACTCTTTGCTGAAAACTAACCAGGCCATTTCTTTATGATATAGCTCCGAAATATCAGTGAGCGGGAATGTGACGTAGGTTTTTCAAGTTGGCATGTAATTTTTCTCGTAAACAAAGGTTCTGACGACTTTTTACCAGCCAGTATTTTCTTTAATTTAATTCCATTTCATTGCGTTTTACCACTTAACTAGACTTTTCTTGTAAACTAAGTCCTTACAACTTTTTATCAAAAAGTGCTTTCTACTTTGTTTTTATATCAGGCAATCTTGGCACAATCCGCTGCTAATTACGTGACACCCACATAATTTGTAGGTGATACCACCTCAACACTTTGAATTTACTGCCCATGACTCAAGTCCTTTTTAGACTACTTTTCTAAAGAAAAAGTAGGCTTATTAGATCACTTTGGTCTCTGCGTCTGTGAATTTTGTGTTTGTGTATAGGTTGGTGTGTGTCCGTGTGTGTTTGTGTGTGTCCCTAAAATTTTTTGAACCGGTGGACTGAATATTATCAAGCTTAGTACACTCACAGTACATAAAATCCTGACTTGACTTATGTATATTTATATTATGCCTTATTTGTATTTTCCAAGTACCTGCCATATTATTTTTTTTTTTGTTATAAAGAAACGAATTTGAGAATTTCGTGAAACTCAGCAAACGTAAAGAAACTAGAAATATTAACCGACATTGTGTATTTAGTTCAAGTAGTATTTTCACAAGGGCGAAATTTTTATATTTTTATCATGCTATGATATATCTGAGGAAACATTATTCCTAATTTCGCCAAACTGGGTACACACATATTATTTAGGTGTTTTGACACTTATGTACATTGTTAATCCTATTGTCATATTTTGAAAACGGCGGCCATTTTTCTATGTTTAACAGAATATTACATCTCAGAATTTTTTCCCCGGCATTTATCATACTGAGTACACATATATAATGTAGTATGTTGGCTTTTTTTTTTTGTATTTGGTTCATCTTCAATCATCTTGTGTTTACATTTCCAAAATGGTGCGACATCTATATTCTTAATATAATATGACTTACCTAAGAAAATATGTATGCCATATTTAATCAAAATTTGTTTACATATATTATTTGTTAATTAGACTTGACGTTTTTTTTTGTTCATTCCGTTCTTAAATTTTAAAAATTTAGACGTTTTAAACAAGTTTTTATCGCACGAGTTATCTGCGGAACCATTTTCCAGAATTCCATTTAACTCAGTATTCAAATAGTACTTACTAAGTTAATTCGACTTGTATGTACTTTGTTCAGACCTGTACCGTTTCCATATTATCTACATGGTGGCAATTGATCAGTTTTAGATCACACGAGATATTTGAATAATCATTTTTATTAACAGAATTACATTTAATTGGTACACATATAGTTCGGAAGTTAAGAGACACGACCTGTATATATTATGTTCACGCTGTGTTAACAGTTATATAGTGGCGGAATGTGAAACATAAGTTCATTACATGAAATATCTAAACAACCATAAAAAATAGTTTCATCCATCTCCAAAAGAACTTATAGTACCTTCTACGTATTTTGTTCCTACTGCATTCAGGTTTTACGCACTGTTGCTTTGGAATTTTTTTGATGGCATGAAGTAACTGAGGGCCACTTTCCAAAGTATCTGTAGACTCTGTGCACATTTAGTACTAAGTAAGGTATCATGATTTCACAGTTTGTGGGTCATGTTATGTTTAATACTATATAACACCCAATTTTAAAGATTCCACGACATTAACACGAAATTTATGTATTATATCAAGCAAGGTAGAATGCTAATGTAATATTTATATACTTTATTAACAAATCATTTTATTATTATAGGTCTACCATGTTAAAAGGTAGCAAGACGATAATTACTATTATTTAATTACGGCTAATTTGCATCCTTTTTAAGGAAAGTTAGCTTATCAGTTATGCTGATAACCTCTTTTTCTTCGTGCTGTGTGTTATGTCAGTATACACAACATGTATTATTCTAGCATTTAATATTTGGCAGCAACGTCCCTGCCAAATTATATATTTAATGGTGAATGTAATTGTACTTACATATATAAAGCTTGCAATTACTGCAGTAAAATTTTAAAAACTCATGACAGCTGGTTTATAAATTATTGTTTCAGCATCAAGCCTCTACACAGGACCAATTTCCACTGTTCGCGACTTAGCAACAGAGCTTTTCCTCGCGTATTAAGAATGATACGGGTTCTAGTTCAACTTCAGTCAATTCGTTCACTTTATACTCTTCAGTTGTGTTTACTCAAACTACAAGTAGGTATTTAAATACGTAAATTAATTTTAGTAGCAAGCAATAATTTTTAAAATTGTTTAAGTAATGATCTTAGAATATTAACGAACTTCATTTATTCTAACGACGTTAACTGATTTAATTGAATGCTGTAAATTACAGATTCAAAATGTTAACAAATAAACAGAATTGCCTTAAGCGGACGTGGTACACAATTCGACGCCAAAAGCATTAATCTATAACTGTAGCTTTCTTGAAGCCAATTTGCGAAAATTAAACAATAGCTATCCTATACAATAGATTTCGCCAACGTTTTAAACAAAATTATTTCCAGTGTAAGGAACTTTTGAGGCACATCTCTGACACCGGAATCTCGTGCATTTAACTGCGGCGCAAGAGATCACGCGTAGCGAATTAAAAATTTTGGACAAATAAGTACTCAAAAAGGTGGCAAATACCGTTATCTAGGATTGTTGTTTATCTACCACGCACTCTTAAACGCTGATATATATATATATATATATATATATATATATATATATATATAAGTGTTCAAGTCTGGTACCGTTAGTTCTCGCACTCTCAGTGTTAGTTTTCGAAATGCAAAAGTTAGACGATATTAAAACACTTCAGCTGTGACAGATCGTTATTGAGTGCACCATACTTGTGTGAGAGAAAGAGGAAGAAGATACATAGAAGGTCAAAAGTACACACCATCTATAGAAGGAGCTCGAAAAGGCAACAGAGTTGAAGTTTTAATGGGACTGCAATGACAACCGGCACACATCACACGAGGACGCTGGTATTCATTATTACCGTGCTCGCTCTTTAAAACCTGGACATTAGTTACACGCAAAAATAACACATTTCTTCATACATAAACATGGTATATTCCTTCTCAAAATTCGATCAGTCAGTATTATATTCGGTACCTCGACAACACGCAAGGACGATTAATTTTACGTGACAATTTTTTCTGGCTTAATGTTTTAGTTTTGCAAGTCATTATATTCACACACAATTTATTTATTATTTGAAGTAAATAACTTCCAATATAAATTACATTAATTTTTGAGCTATTTAGTTGTATTGGAATTATACAGATCTATTTAGATTGCCTTAATTATGAATATTTTACAAAAATAATTTATAGTAAATTAAATCATAATGGAGTTTCTGAAAAAACTTCCAGATATTAAATTTTGAAGTACACGCATGCAATTACTATACCTCATTACACAAATAATACAGTAATAAATTATTTACGCCGAATGCATAACTAACACATTCAGTTTCGTTGAACGTTCGAAAAATTACGCATACGAATTATTTAATGTTACAGGTTATTTTACGATTTTTTGTTATATACGTACATACAATACGCAAGACATTTTATTCATGTACCGACCATTAAAATAAATTATGTAAAGTGCTCTATGTATTTATTTGTAATTTTGCGATGGGTGATACTGATCACGCATCGTAACACAACATCATGTAAAAACACATGATCAAGGTATAGTAACTGCAAGTGTTCACATTCCTAATAAATCTAGCAGTCAAAAAAGCATCTATGTTCAATTTTTCTTTAAGAGAATTTCGACCTAAGCGTTTTTTCTTTTCAAGCACAGAAACGGAGAAGGCTATAAGACGACTATATCACGTGCGTCAAACACCTCATCGCCTCTAGGTGCGGAGTACTGAATTGCGTGTAGTGTTTGCGAAAAAAGTGTTTTTCAGTTGGACTTCAAGTGATGAAGCTGTTATTTCACTTGCGTTAAGAATGTGTTAAAAGTCCAATGCAGGTTTCTATCATGTTTTACGATTGTTGACACGTGGCGTGGCCGTGCGACACATTAATACTATATTTATTTTCCATGTTTGTCAACTTTAAGTAAATAGTAACTTAATTTCTTGCGAAATTTATTATATTTAATTTATCACAATTCAATTCTGGGCTGCCACAGGTGTGAAAAATATATTTTTGGAATGTCCAAAAGCCATTCCACATGTCACCTCCGATTAGGGTACAATTGATATTATCTCAGCTGTAGCAACGTGAAAACGCAATTTTTAGCACTTTTATGGAACACGGTAGTCATGTTTTTAAAAAGCGGAAGACTAAAAAAAAATAGGGACACAATTTGAAGTGTATATTATTTTCGGTGATAAACGCATTGAAAACACTTTTAACAGTTAACCATGAACAAAATACTTTACGTACCACAGCTTACACGCCTGGTCCAACTGAATCTTAATTATGAAAAACACGTTTCTTTATCTTTTTCGTAAAACAGCCTTTCATTTTTTAATGATATTATAAACGACGAAATGATATGTGCCACCCAACAATACATGGGGCATTAAAACAATGTGCTGCTCTCTTAACGATTGCTAAACGTCGAGTGTTGCTAGATCCGTGATGAATGGACATAACGCGTCAATAGTTATTATGACGAAAACTGATGTGCGGGACGTGTTGCATTACAGGGATGTCTAAATAAGCCATTAATATTGGTTAACGTTGTCGCGCGGAAAAGAGGTGCTTCCTGTCGACTCCCGCGTTGTTATTACTGTTCAACGTACGCCATATGGAACACGTAAAGGAATAGATATCAATCACAAAATAATACGCACGCAATACGAATCTCGTATCAAATAATTCTGTTACTAGGGACTAAATTGCTGCAAGGACGCTGAGTAATCAGATATTAATTTCTTTTGCCGGATTTATTAAGTCAACAAATTGCAAAAATTTAAAACAAATTTGATTAAACGAACCATTTTTCAAAGAACTACCCAGTGTAAATATCAGGCCTTTCGGCAATTACGTATTTTTTACACAAATATTTTTGCAATAAAAAAATAAACGTGATACACTTGGCACTGCATTCATATTTTTAATTAAAATTTGGCGACTTACACCTTATACTGAGTTTAAGTTCTTTGTCCGTAAAACAATTCCTTTACGTTCAGAAACATGGAAATTATGCATAAGAAATTTAATTGTTTGTATAAATACTACATTTTTATTCCAGCCGAAACTAATACTGATCTTGAAGTCAGGGGAACGGTTTGATATTTTCTTACCTACTGTGAAAAAATGTCATGACATAAAAAGTTGATAATCGCTAGTAATATGGCTTTTTTGCTATGATGGCCGGGTTTAGATGTTTCCCCACGATAAAACTGACACGAATATCTGTATTATGGCAACGCGTTGCATGGCACAGTTACCAGCGGGTTTTGTAGGCATTTCTGTTTAATAATACCATTGCGATCCATAGTCCATCCCACCTTACTTTATTTCACGTCGTCCGTCATTTGTGGTGGCAGAAGACAGGTAGGTTCAGCTGCCTTCGTTTGGCGTCAACCAATCGTGATATGTTGTATTGCGAAATAGTTTGTCAAATTATATAAAAAAACATTTAGGAATTAAATAAAGATTCGGTAGGCTATGGAAAGTGTTACTGAGATCCTTAACTTGTATAAACCTTCCTCCTTTCATGGATATAATAGGGGTGGCCACCATCATATCATATAAAATTACTTTGTCGTTAGGTTTCATGAAAATTTCAAGTTGTCTATTTAATAAGTATATCGTTAGAAACAAAACAGCTCATATTGTTACAAGCGCCTGCAATACACCGTTTACCCGAAAACTGCGCACAGAAGTTGCTGTGACAATAATGCAATGCCTGGTATTTGAAAAAGTGTAGTGTTTCTGCCGATGAATAATTGGTTTGTACATGCGCAGCGTTCTCAGGAAAATCCATCCTGTGATGCAGTTTTGGAAAGCATGTGGCAAAATTGATATTTGTAACTTTAAAAAATCTTTGGTTCGATTTGGTAAATTTGGTAAGAAATTTAGTATTTGCAGTTTTTCAGAAATTTTTATTTCTGTAATAGAAAAATGCATGAATTTGCTAAACACCATAACATTCTTTTCAGTACACGTTGAAATAAGTACGGTCGTTTTGAAAATGTTTTATTTATTCACTTCAATGAATGACAAAAATATAGTGCTATGATCCTCAAAATAATAATCAATGGCAGCGAAATCATATTTTGTAGCATAGAAAAAAATAAATAAAATCGTTGAAACTTACGTACACTGTCTTAGAGTTTACTAAAGGGATGTAATGTTGTTTAAAAAAAAACGAAAGGTCTTTTTCGCTAAATAAAAATTAAATTTATAAAGTACTGAAAAACTAAACTTGCTTCCAAATGTATAGATTCCTTTCTAACTTTATGGTGTTTACTTGGCTAGATTATGCTATATACTTTTAAAATAAACGGTATTACAGAATGAATTTTCCTAATAGAACTGTGGATGTAATGTACTAACAAATAATTCGGAAGCAGAAGAATCACACTTTGCTTACATACCGGGCATTGCATTATTGTCACAGTAACACATGTGTACATTTTTCTGGTAAACAGGGAATTCTAGGTGCTTGCAACAAGATGACGTGATTCGTTTCTTACTATATACTGCTCAAATAGGTAATGTTCACAATACCTGAGGGCAAAGTAATTCTATGCAATATGAAGGTGGCCACCTCTATTATTTTCATGATAGGGGAAGGTTTAATGGCTGAATTATTACAAGTTAAAGATCTGAAAAACACGTAAGGTCACCTACGGAATCATAATTTAACTGGTAAACGTTTTTATTTATTGACAAACTACTACATTTTACGTGTATTTTCAAGGGCTCATATATCTGTTATTATTTACTGGTTTTTAAAGTGTTCCATAATATGTCTGCTTATTTTAACAATAAGAAATACCTCCTGAAGTTTGAGCTCTTAATTACCTTACATCCTGTATACGTAGTGTTTTCTGCAGAGACTGTATTAAAATATGGTGGCTTTACTGTTTATACCAGCCTATATGAGAATATAAGGTACGTGTTAGTAAACCAAGCCTGCGTTATTGATGAATCTCAGAAACTAGCATAAACTGTGAGGCTTCCCGCTGAACATGGAGAGAATTAGGAAGAATTGCAAAAACAATTTGAAGACGTATCGGTCTCAGATTGATACATTTTGTATGTATACTTTTATGCCAGGGTCAAACGACGTCGTTACCAAACCGACACGACACTAGGTCATGACAGATTTGGAGGGAGAAGCTGTTTCTTCTAGTGATGAATTTCAGAATTTATTCAACACCTGAGGTCCTGGTACTTCTTCGTGTGAAATTCCATGGGGACTCCTTGGAGTTACCTTCTTCAATTGGCGTTGCAAAAATAAGAATAAATATTCGAATCCATAAATTTTGTCACAACTAAAATTTAATTTAATCTTATTGTCTTAGGTGAATGACAGAACGTTCACATAAAGCATAAATTGCACTTTATAGTTTACCTTGTAGACTCGTAAAAGGTTATTTTACCGTAATAAATCAAATTAACATTACTGTACTCGTATCTAAATGTACGTGATTAAGTTGCGTGAAATTGATAAAATTACCATTCCCAGGACCCGTAAGTGTATGTAAACATTCGAATAAATATACATGTGTAAAAACCAAAAACTATTCCTAGACTAATTTTAAAATTTAGGATTGCTTACAGAAATGATAACTAAGCATAAAATAAACGAACAAGTTATTACCGCCTCAAATTTGGTCTCGGTGGCCCCACGGATTTGGTTGTTCATCTTCACACTTAATTTTAATCGCTAAACATTAACTAATTACTAGTGGTATTTTACTGGTTACTAGTGGAGCAGCTTCAACAAATTAATACTGTTAATACCGTAATTAATATGTGAAAATTAGTCTACTCTTTTTTATGTTTGATCTCTAAATGGAGTTAAATGAATATTCTTTGATTCCTATCTCTATTGTTGTGCATTCACCACATCATATACACAGTATTGTTTTGCTAAAGGCAGTATGTTGAACATTGCTGATTTCCACATGTCATAATCGTATGACTAGAGCACACACAAACAGAGAAAATTAAAAACGGACACTAAACTATATTGGGAATCTTTTCCGCTTAGTTAAATCTTGAAGACACAAATCGTGTACCACTAGTTATTTATTTATGTTTGTACTATGAGTGATGTGTATATTTGTTATCTATCATACCACTGTTTTCATCAGAGCATCAAATTACAGGGTGAGTCATTAATATTCAATATAACTCGTGCGAGAGTGTAATACTGAGGATAAATAATTACGGAACCACAAATGCAACATTAGGCTTAATGCGATTCTTGAGTGTGGATCAGGGGCGTCATTTGGGGCCACAGGGGGGGGGGGCAATTGTCCCCCTGGATTTAGAATTTTATGTGGATAAATAATTTTTTTTAATTTTTAAATTTAAGTAATGCTAACTTAAGCACATAAAACTGAAGTTTTATTATTAAAGCATCTAATTTATACATGCTTAATTAATAAAAAAGATGCAACAAGGTCACTGTCGCCGGAAAACCAAATCATGCCCCCCCCCCCTAGAAAAACCTGAAATGACGCCGCTGAGTGTGGTGGTAGACGGCCTGAAAGGTGGAGATTGAAAATGTGTAAATTCACAAAAACATGACAAGAAAATGACATTAAGAAACCGACATGTTATGCGTGGCAGTTCGATGGACTGATATTTATTAGAACATTAATCCTAAGGCAACATTCACAGTTAAATTTTTGCATGATGATTACTTACACGTCACGTGAAATCGTTATAGCAGATGGTCATAATGTTTTAAGCAATAGAAGGTAACCAAACTCTGTGCATTGTGTATTGTTTCTGTAATATTATTTTCTGTGATTACTTGTCCACACGTAATTTACCTGTATATGAAATTACGCTCTCTGGTGGCATTTTCACACTTAAAATATCCACCGTTTAAGTCAACTACAACCCTCAGAAATCACATTAGGCCCAATGTGGCTTCTCCTAATTATTTGTCCTCAAGTTAGGACAATATTAATGACTCATCGTGTATATCTGGAGTACACTAAATAACATCGTGCGATTCATAAATGACTCCGTTAATACCCAACAGCTTGCCCGTGAGAAAACTTATCCGTGAATTTCTTCTTAGTTATTGCTTCTGTATGTGACACTTGCGTGCCCGCATATATTTTTGAAGTAAATAATGAGTAGGAAAGTACCGAATAAACTTAAATGACAGTCTCATTTCAGTTATAACTAAGGAAATTTTAATAAACGGAGAAAAAAACATAAAATTTGAAGCATTTCAATAGCAAATAATTATTTACGCAAGGATTTATGTGTGAAACATTACACATATTCGTGTTCAAAAGTCGATTTTGATAGGAAAACACTTATATATATATATATATATATATATATATATATATATATATATATATATATATATATATATATATATATATATAACCAGTCAAGGAGCTAACCGCAAAATATGAAATGATAAGTTTATTGTATAAAGATAAATTATTTAATAGTTTCACATTGTTCACGAGGATCAATGGTTTATTAATTACCAGTTTTCACATTCTCGAATGTGAGACACGTTTGCCAGTTTCAATTTTTCAATGTTTGGCGCTTGTTTATATAATATAATTTTTTTACAATTTAATATTGTATTTTGCATAACGTGTCAAATTTACTATCACAAAGTTACCTGAATTAACAGACCATAAACTTAACCACTAAAAACTGGTTAAGTGTATTGGATAAGTCAGCGAAATAACGTATTCACTTAAGAGAAAGCCACAGAGGTTACATAAGCAAACGCATGCATTTAAAATTAACATTCAGGAATTACCTAAACACCCTGAAATATTAATCTACAAATTCATCGAAACATAAATTGTGATATTTTATCCTAGTCCGCCTATATTAAATTACTTATGTTTTTTCCGGAAATAGCAGAGGTACGTTTCTGGTACGTTATTCCGAAGACAAAAAAAAAAACACTCTTGGAAGCAATTTTTTTAAGCTTGAGGCGACACTCTTCAAGTCAAATATTTTAAGAACATATGACAGAATTATCACGAACATTTTAGTGTCCGTGGTACTTTTACATATTCAGGTATATTTGCACTTCTTCATAGCTAATATAAACATTGCGATTATATTTCAGTCATTACTGAAGTTGTTAATAACACACAATTTATTTGATTGGCCTATCTTTTTTTTTTTTTTTTTTTTTAATGAGTTTATTACTTCCATTTCCTTTCCTCGGTATCGTCTTCAACGTAGCCACGTTAGTTGTAAGTTTGTTTAATGAAGTCTATCAAAACGTTTAATCACAAAACTGGAATGTTTTCTATGAAAAGCCTCATTTAGTGTATGTTTCTATTTTAAGATATGATGGTGTTGATTTTTCAAGTATATGAGCTGACTCTTATCAAGTTTTGTTTGGTTTTCCTTGAATTTATTTTTGTCTCACCAGATATACTGAAAAAAAAAAAAAAAGAGCTGACAATGCCGTAAGTACATGGCATTAATAAAAATTAAATTTCTGTTCATCAACAGAAATGGCTAGGATGGAAGATGACGTGGAATTTTCTCCTCTCAATGCTTCGCTTCTGGTGCTTCTAACGAGCTTTCATTTCCCCGATGTCACAGTCAGATTGCTGGATAGAGCTCCTCATTGTGCCTGAAGACCGAAACAGATCTCAGGTTCCGAAACGTTTCATCTGTTGTCGAAGGAAGCCGGCTACTTTTTGTCTGTTTAGTCTTTGTAGTTTCGTCGTGTGTTCACATCAGTTAGTGTCTCTGGTTATCTTTGCTGTTACCGTTGTCCTTATCAATTTTTGTCGAAATTTTTCATACATAATACTTTGTTTTTTTATCGTTATTTTAATATCATTTTTTTCTTGTCGTTTTTCTCCATGTGACTATATTCCAACCAGAAATTAATTAGTTTTGCTATTGTTCTATTTTTTATTTTTTATTCGTGACGTCTTTCGGAGTACAACTATATTCCTTCCGGAATTGTCTGTATGTTATAATGATTGTTGACAGCAGCTAATACTAGATTATCTTTATCAGTTTTTATTTTCACTGTGCGGTTTTTCTGCACTATGGCTCACAATAGCGTATGTCCAAAAATCAGTTAAGTTTAGAATGATGATGAAACTAGTACACAATAAATAAGATTCACACATATTTATCAATCAGTTAGGACGTAGTTCTTGTTTAAATTTTGTGATAAAATCCCACGAAAGTGTAACCAAGCATTGTACACTGAGTGAAGGCAACATGGATTGTCTGACTTCAGAGAAAATTCTTCAATATTTTCTACTACTGTAAGAAGCAATTGAGAAAATGTATACAATCGTAACTAAATACTTTTTTAATTTGTATTAATTTTCATAATTATGATTTATAATAACATACATAAAAAATATTTTCCACGTGATTTCGTGAGTTTGTAGTACGTTCTTTGATATTACGTCACAAAAAACAATAGAAAACCTTTTAAATTCAGGGAAAAAAGTGACGGCATTTGAGCTGGAATGAGGACAATGGTGCACGGCGGTCTTTAATTTACAGTATTTTGTCCGATACAAGAAGCATTATTGATGGTGTATCTACATTTAGGTTACTACACATTTTTTCTTTATTATATAATAAATTGTTCCTGTGTAATCTGATGATCTGCGACGTTCCCCTTAATGCCACACAGGCTAATTTGAGTCCAGGGATGAGAATCAATAACTCAGACAAATATTGATAGACAGGTCCCGCGTACTGCCACGCTTCGCTCACAGATTTGAAGCATTGCACTACTAACTGATAATGTTCTATACGAGACGCCCATGCTTGCCCTTGTAAAAAGTTAACCGGAGAATTTGTTCTTAAATATATCGGCGGAGTGGTCGGTTAGGACGCCGACAACTCCTCCAGCGCTCACATTTACTCCTTTCCCAAAATTCACGACGGCGAAGACCCTAACACCTTCACTTTTGTCAAGAAAAGGTCACCAGTCTTCAGTAACCCTCGGGAACGCCATGCAGCCAATTGAAACACCGAACTACATAACTCCGCTCCTCATGAGCAAAACGTAGCACTACCATTTACCATCACCTATTTCAACCTTAGCGTCATTTTTTCACATTTGTTGATATAGGGCCTACACTTGAATACTAAATATTATTTGAAATATCTTATTATAAATTTAATGAAACACAGGCAGTTAAGCAAATAAAATAATTTAACCCCCACTGCCAGGTAGTTACTGAAATGCTATGGCCAAGGGGTGATGACGGGAAAGAGGAGTAAGGGGAGGCTACCAGTACGTATCAAGAATTTTGTGACGACAGACCATCTGTGAGAGTAGGATGAAATCGGGCACAATAACGACGAGAATCTATCCTGCTGTATCGGTTCAGTCTCCGTTTAGAAGAGACCTTCTCTGGGATCGAATACGGATGCGAGCGCCGAGGTGGTCATGTTCCGCGGAATACCTTCTCCACCCCATCCTCCCGAAAGGGCAGTGGATGAAAGAGGGGCGTAGTAGGGTGTTGGGAAGGGATGTTAATGAAAATTGTTTGGACGGCGCGCCATTTCCTGTCCCTGCCCCCTATCACCCTTACACCGCCTCCCCCTCACCCCCTGGCGGACGAACAAACGCCGCTCCACGCAGATTGCTGTGGTGTGGCGGCGGATCTGGTGTCGCGTGTAAATCACCAGCAGAGGGTGCAAGGGGGCAGTTTGGGGAATAGTAGCGCAGGGGGAGGGGGACGCAGCGAGTTATCGTGTCGGACCCAGGGGTAACATTTTGTTGCGAGTACACTCGCGCGCCGACCCAACTGGGCCTCGTGACGTCATCTGCACCCCAACCGGCCTCCGTCGAATACAGCGCATCGCTATAATTAAAATGGGACGTAAAAAAGTTTCTCGTGTGGTTTTTATTATTTCTGTTCAGATTGCCCTTTCAGGATATTTTAATTGTCCTTTTGCGATTATACAGACTGTGGTTCAGTTAGAAATTTGGCACTTAAGATTTGACTATTCTCAACCCGGCACAGTCAAACTATGAGTTTATTTGGGGTGGGGGGGGGGGCTGTAATGGTGAAGGGTAGGGGCATTTCTAATGAGAAATACACACATAACCTGCTTGTGTATTCTAACCCAGACTTGCTTTCATTACTGACGATCTTACTTACATTAATTTTATACACATGCTAAGTAAAAAGAAACACAAACCAAATAAAATTTGATTGGTGTTTAGTGGGGAGGTGATTGCAACTGTCTCTCATTTGGATCTGGCCCTGTCTTGTCTTTACAACGTCTGACATTACTGTTTCAAGTACTTTGTGTGTTTATTTACCCTTTATTCTGCCTTGCATAGTAAAATTTCTGACGACAATCGATGGTATAAATAGTTGAATAATATTTTAATAATCTAAATAATTTAAAAAAGATCTTAATAATATAAAATCTTGGAACAGGAAAGAATATAGGGTAGGCATACGTCTGTTGCTGATATTAGAAATAAAAAAGTTGATTTCGTTACTTGTTTACTACGTGCGCTGCTTTAATTTCTTTTAACGTGTTTACTTTCTGCGGAAGCTTGATTGACTATTGATTGATGGGTTATAGTTCTGGGCACTAGGGTACTGCAATGAAAAAGTTTGCAATTTTTTTTTCCGGGTAGCACGTCATTGCTGTCCTCTCGGGGTGGACTGATACTGGCGCGGTATTGTCCGTACATCTCTTAATGATCACAGTCGCGTGCACGGAGACCTCGACAACTAATTAGAAATTCGAATGCCTCGTCTTCAATATGTCCCGACAATTACCAATCATAGGTGCCTCGGCCCGACGTACTTTCTGACTTAGCAGTATCTTAATGGCGTCCGACGCCCAAAACGGCGACGAGGATGGCACCTCGGTCCACAATACTCTGCGACTCGACGAAGTCTTAATCTCGACCCGCGGCTCGAAGTCGTCTATCTCCGCTACGGCGTCCCGACGCCTAACTCCGACGTCCGTCGGTAGAACCCCCGAACGCCATCCTTTGCGGGTGGTCGACGTCTATCTCCTCTCACTCTAAGGCGTCTCGACGCCTAACTCCGACGCCCGTCGGTAGCACCCCCGAGCGCCATCCTTCGCGGGTGGTCGACGTCTATCTCCTCTCACTCTAAGGCGTCTCGACGTCTAACTCCGACGCCTGACGGTGGTACACCGCCCTCCCGTCGCCGCGGCTCGCCGACGTCTGCCTCCTAACCGTTACCGCGGCTCGCTTATCTCCCGATTCGTGCCAGAAACCCCCCGTCACTTGGCCGCCAACCTCCGGTTCGTTTTGAACCAATCAGAGTCATCTTTCAACCGATGATCTACCTCTGGAGGACAACAATTTCGGTCAGAACAGTATTTATTAAATAATTCCTTAATTTATGTTCGCTATTTACATCCAATTACATTACACGGTTATTTTGCTTGTTAACATTTATGATTTCTTAATTACTAAATATGTACAATACAATGAGGACATACGAAACTATTGGCTGGACCCCTCCCCTCTTGTTCAGATAGGGGTGGCTTTAGCGTAAATGGGGGGAGGCCCCAGACACTCTCTGCACCTGTTTCTCTCTCCTTCGTTTTTACAAAGACACAATGTGTACAATTTTTAATTTTTCTGTATAAAACTTAGTAAACTATTGGTACCTTAATGAAAACTATTTTAATGTCATCCTGATGTAATGGCGAGGAGAACGTGGGGTCGCAAAACATCGTTATTAATATAAGTGTATTTATGCTAGTTGGTTGACACTGTTGACTATTAAATATAACAAATTGTGGTGGCGAACATATAGGCGTGTCACATGTTCTCTCAATTCTCACTATGGTGAAACATGCTCAAATATGCCATTTGTTTAAGGCTTTTTGAATCGTATGACTATTTATTTCATGATTGTCGTGCCTCATAAAGGTATGTATGAGGGCTGACGTTCTATCTGATCTTGAAACTGTTTATTTTTCTGCCAGTGAAACATTGTATCCAAGACAAAAGCCAATTTGTCCAAGCAACCCCGTTCATCTGCTCTCAGGTTCTCGGTATCATCAGATAGTATTAGACAACGTCACCAGATGAACGATGTTTTGTTGTTTTGCACAAGACGCTGCACACCGAAACTGCAGTCACAGATAGTGTCACGCATTAAAATTGTCTAGTGTAAAACGCGAATTTTTTCGCAGTCAATTAAGATAGGCTAGTAAAAGTGATTTTTAATTCACTAAACTGTATCTTCTTTAATAAGAAGTGTGCATATTTTCCATTTCTTCGATTACGATCTTCCACAAACTTCAAACATTAATTTCTTGTATTAAACCGTATTTTATTTTTCATTGTGATACAGTTTAGTCTACAAAATAACAATTTCGACAATTTAGCGACTTTTCTACATACAAGAGGCTTTTTTTTTAATTTAAAGAAGTTCAAGATTACAAATTAATTTACAAATCAAATATCGAAAACGGGTAAGATCTGGGACATTAAAACATAAGTATTGACTATGTGTGTGTTAAAACTTTTAATATTTGGAATTTATAGCAAGTAAATTCTGTTGCTCTGGTATGCTGCAAAAGGATGAGGTTGGGAGGAAATATTATAATGTCCGAAGTTAACACACGTGGCCCGAATCACCCCTGCTTACGGAAATGTATTATAAGCTTAAACGTATTTTACAGGATTTCTGCCCGTAGTACTACACACTGAAAGTTATCGTAGAACTCGAACCACCAGAAAAAAACATTAGTTTAACAACAGCAGTAGTAATTGAGCATTTTCAACGCCATCACAAACAATATACATTTCGTAAAGAAAATTTGTGAGGTGGTATCATATAATATATTGTATGCTAAAGTAACAGACTATTACCGATAGTCTCGTCATGCTTTTAGTTAGGCTGCACGATTCGCTCTCGAAAATTACGCATGTTGATGTAATTCTAATAATGTATTAAGTTTTAGTCCGTACGATACTTTCGTTAATTATGAGATTTGTATAATCCAATGCGAAATTAAAAACATGTAAATTATTCAACGGTAATTATTTTTATAAAAGAAACGACGACAATGATAAAAATTAACAATTCTTGACGTTGAAGCAAACACATTAAAATCCAACAACTTCTATACGATTACAAAGGCGTCTAACGTTATACGGAGAATTTTTGAAGAATGTCTTGACAAGAAAAGTAATCAAAAATATTTTGTTTGTTTCCTCCGAAGAAAACTTTTGAACACGACGTAATCTATACACTTTTACTTAGATAATCTTGTTAAAACCCGTTGATAGTTTTCCAAAATATGACAGTCTTTATTTCCAATAACGCCACTGTATCTTCCAAAATGACATATCTACAACAATAAACACTAGATTTTAATAATTAACTTGAATGGGATAGGGCCCACCTGCTGTCGAAAAACGGCAGAACATGATCTTGTTTGTTCTGGAAGTCGTGCTTGAGAAATGGAACATCCTTATTTCACCAATTACCTGACCTCAGTTGACTTGTACCAGCCCCAATTTGCTCGATGACTAACTCAGTATCCAACGACAAGATATAATTTTGAATGAATATATGTGAAAGCCAATGATTTTTCTTATTTGGTCTCGTAGTACACGAAATGTAACATCACATCATTAATTATATAACATTTACAGTCTTCCAACAATGGTAGATTTAAGACAATAACCCATACTTAAGGGGGAGTGGTAGACCATTTTATTGTATTTTCAGTTTTTGAGCCATTACATTTATTCAGATTGTATTATCAAAAATTTATCTTCGATAAAGCATAGGATATGTTCTTGATAAACTACTTGACGTAAATAATAATGGGAATCTGTCATTAATTTGTCATGCAAAGTCATTGCAAGATAATTATAGGTTAACTTTCAAGAAATCTCTCGCAATGAGGTAAAACCTTTAGTGACTATAATCTAACAAATACAGTTAATTGACTGTTTGTGTTTATCTTATACAAACAAATGTTCGGTATTAAGAAATAAAATATTAATTCATATATTTAGTTTTTATTTCATTTAAAATAGAAGAAATAGTTGATTGAAGTGTCACTGTAACTATGTGTATGTGTCTCTGTATGTATGTGTATATATACATCACAAAGTAAAAGAACAGACTTTGAGATATTTCTACTTAAAACAGAAGAAGAGTGTTGTGATAAAATTCAAAGAAATTCAAGAAGACATTTAAGTTTTAATGACGGCGCAACAGCAAGAATGTCTCGAGTAAGGTACAAACATTTCTAGTGTAATTTTTTGGCTTTTTGGGGATATAAATAAGACAAGTAGCTGATTCAATTATCAATTACAAGCTAAAATCCTTATTACTCTATTTTGATTATTTTCAAAAAAAATTACATTTCCGCCAGAAATGTTTGTATTCATCCGTTGATTCAGAATTATTTTAGTATTGCGTCAAAAACTTTATGAACGTAAATATGATATAGAGATTTAATTTATCGGCAAATATATATACATTACTTTTAAAAATATCAAAAATATTTTTCTGCATACGCTTATGTAGAACAATTGACATGAATGAATTTGATGCGATTTAAAAAGTAAATTTTTGTAATTTTTAGCTTTACCAGACATGCCCTAGTGTTATAAAACTTGGGGTGAGTTATGAATCAACTCTCATTCGGATCTCGTAAGAGCCGTCAAATATCTGTTGCATGTAGTTCGTCAACATCAGAGTGAATACGTAGTATTACATTGTTCTGTTTTTAATCTGAACAAAGTTGTTTCAAACACTAAATAAAGAGTATGTGAACACCTTACTTGTTGAACTGTAATGATGCTGTTTTGACATATGTAATAATTTAACAGAATGAGATGAAATGCCGATAGGCAGTTTACGGTTTTCGGCCCATCCATTCCAAAATGGACGTGAACGCCATATAAATTGCAAATGGGACAGGCGCCACGCGAGGAAATGGAAACTGTAGGATGCATCGTGCATTTGAACGGCTGTAACCACAGGCACATAATTTGGAACTGGGGACATCGGACAGATGGGTGACATTTTATTCTTGACATTTGATCAAACGCAATATGCGCAGAGCATCATTTAGCGCGTAACTCGTGGCACATAACGGATAGCGTACACTGTGGCAGTTCCCGCCAATACGTCAACGTGTTGTGTGCGCCAAGTTTCGATCAACGGTTTTCGGCATTGCACTTACGGAACAAATTTATCCTCGTACCCTGTAAAATCTCTCTCTCAAATAGTTACATTTATTTAGGATAGTTTTAAAACAGTGGGGAAAAAAACAATACGTAAACATCGTACGGAAACCAGTTGTTTTAATTCTTTACGAAATAGGAATTGGCTACGGTTAAAATTAAAAAAAACTATCTAACGGGCATAGGCTGGTTAAACCTGACCGGTAAAACTAAATAAATAAATAACTTTCAATTTTAAAAACCAAATTTGGCTTGATACAAACATTCATTGTGCTATCGCAAGTCCAAGACTGAATTTGTAAAGCAATTGTTGCCATTTCGAACTAGATTTTTGCATACTTTTTTCAATTACTCATAGCGAATGCTGCGACTGTCTCATATAGCCTTGCTTTAAATGAGGTGGTAATCCCTATTGCCTACAAACTTTTTTATAGAAGTTATTTCACATACTGTTAGCTTCATGTTATTCTCCAGTCATTAATTGTCAGAAAATTAGATAGTTCACCAGCGGAAATGTCGATACTTAAAACGAGCAAATGTATTCTGTGAGAGTTTCAAAATGAGAGCCAACTGATTCGAAGGTATGATTTATCGAGTCTACTTATTGGCTCGAGTTTATTTAGTAACCATAGGAAGAGAACGTCAAAAACCTCGAGTAATTATTGTAACTCCACGCGGCATTTCATTACTGTCCCAATTATGCATGATAGTCCAGTTCAGATCATGAATTCTCTCTTGTGGGACATGGTCCTCTCATCCCATACAATTAGCATAAATTTACGCATGACTTGCGCTATGCTACTTTTGTGATTGTGCGAAAGGTATGTCTTCCGAAAACTAGAATCAAAGATTTCACCGCAGTACAAGACACATTCAGACTATTGGAAAGAATACGTAAGATTCATATTTATAGTGTATAAGTAAATTCTAGTTATTACAATAAATATTAAATTCGTTACAATAGCAGCGTATAATGTGAAATTGTGCTACTAAATTTTAAATGGTAACTAATGTCGTAATTTGTTAATATTTATATTTTTTTCAAATCTTTGTGGTTTAAACATAGCTAACATATTGTGTACCGTTTACAATGGGTACAATTCAAAACGGATGCTGTGTTGATAAAAAAATTAAATTAGGATATGCATACTGCATAAAGTAATAGCTTCAAGTTGTGTGGCTGCACGATAGCCGGTACCATTGGAAATGTACACATGTTCTTAAAATAAACATAAGATTAGTGCTTATAGCAAACTTAATGGTATTAAAATAAATACAATTACAAATGCCATCTATATTCTGTCTGGAAGAATTCTTTTAAGAAAGAATTTTTTTTTTTATTTTCATACATATTCTTTTGTCTCTGAATGATTCTGTACATGTTTAATGGCGATCATTTCAGCCAGGTTAATACAAATTTTCTTAAAATAAACATAGGATTAGTGTTTATAGCAAACCTGATAGTATAAAAATAAATACAATTACAAATGCCATCCAATATTCTGTCTGGAAGAATGCTTTTAAGAAAGAAATTTTTTTTAATATTTTCATACATATTCTTCTGTCTCTGAATGATTCTGTACATGTTTAATGGCGATCATTTCAGCCTGGTTAATGCACAATTCTTAAAATGACTGAAAAATTTACAACTAAAGCGTAATTCATTAACTTTCAATAGTAATTGATAGGTGTGTCTGCAAAAAATCACATAAAGAGAACTACTAACTTATAGGTAAGGTGATCACTCAGCAGGAATTTTGTGGCAGTGGTTTTGGGCTTTGGAGTTCATGATCTGGATGTTGTCCTTGAACGAGTGAATCAAATTTCCCTAAACATACATTTAGAAAATATAAATTATTATTAATATAGAGCATAGAACATATTATTTGCTAAAGGTACAGTTTTACGTTCAGGTGTGTGCGTAAATATTTTGAATTTAATCCAGTATTTTAAAAATGAAACGTTTAGTTGTCGAAGATATATTTTAACATCTATTCTTGTAAAAGTGTTGGTAGAAAATGTGCAATTAATTTTACAGTCTGGCGTTGATGTGTGTGATCAAATGTTTTTCTCGGGGATGTTCACTTAGTGACGTGTCTGCAGATGGAAGCTTAGTAACAAATTACAAGTGATTACCGTTCAGTTAGTTTTATTAACTTCGTTTAGTGTTTTTATACTTATTTGTAGTGCGGTGTTATAACAGCTTCACCTTACATTCTAAACTTCCTTCCCTTGTTCATTTACATAATGTATTCACTGCCGACCGTTGTGTGGAGATTTCGTCGATTCGCGGAGTACAGTGGGTCGGAGTGCCATCGTCGTCGTCATTTTGGGCATCGGAACGCCGTTCAGTAAAATCATCTTGTTGCGAAGTACGGCAGACCGGGACGCCTACGGGTATTGTTTGGAGAGATATCGTAAGACACTGCAGTTAGTTTATCAGATAGCTGATGGCGCCTCCGCTCACGTGACCTTCAACGTCGTAAAAATCCTTAAGATTCGTACCGATATGTCTGGCACTTAAATAAGGTGGCTTTCGTCCTAAGCTAAAATTTTCATACATAACAGAAAACTGGGGTATGCCTTTCAAATCATATGTGTCATATTTTCACCTATTCCATGTATTTTTCAAAAATATCCGCTGCTGCGTTGATTAAAATATATTTTGAGGACGTATACTGTGTACCGTAAAATTACTCCATAAATATAGGCTACAGAGCAACGAATTTAACAAGTCATAAGCAGTGATCGTATTAATAAATGTCAGCCATATAATTTTTACAATAAATACGTATCACACGCCATGATTCTTGCCCACAAATTAAAAACATGACGAGTAAATTTGGGTCGATTCCCGATGCAGTGTCGGAGGGAGATGAAACTCGAACTTGACGGTAACTTGGAACGGCCACCCTCCGTGCACTAATGCACACGGCAACGCATCACTCTGGCCAAATTATTGCTGATTGGCCGAGAGCCGGGAGCCGGGGCACGTTCCTGCACAATGCAGGGTGACGCGCTGCATTAGCACCGGTTGCCTGCGCCGCACAATTACGCGCCGAACCTCGCCGTCTATCGCGTTTATTAGCCTTGACTGGGGTGTTAATGTTCGACAATAGAGCTGGGTGATTGCGATCTGCCTGAGGGACACCTCTGCTCGCCTGAACTCGTTCTTGCACGCATACAACCGACGAGCGCTTACGAAAACTCACTCGCTGAAGTAGGGTAGGTTTCTTCAGTAACGTGATTAGGTTTTGTCGATTACCAGGATACCATTACCACCTGTAATGTTATTAAAGGTTTGAAAAAAAAACTGGACTATAAAAAAGCCTACGTATGGCCACATGATAAATATTTTGCTAAATGCTACACTCACGGGACATTCTTTACACGTATTGCATATTTAAATATCATATTAGTTTTAGTAGTTGACCGAGAGGCCATTATTTGAAATTTCGAACGCAGGAAAATTTTACTGGGAAAATATTTCGAACACCTAAACTTAACATCTTGACTGACCTACCCTACCCTCGTGAATTTTCATAAACGCCTTAAAACTGCAACTTTCTCTGCGTACCTTGTTAAGGTCATTCTGTGTAAAGTGAGCACTAAAATTTAACCTTCGAAAAATATCACTAGCCGTTACTGCATATAATTCAATATTGACTTTAGCTACATTTCTGCTTGTATGGTTGGCAGCGAAATTAAGCAATATAGTTCCATGTATATTCTTATTTAAATACAACCACTGACACCAATCAACCGAAATCGGCATAGGCCTACTTGCCTTTTATACATTTAATAAACTTTTTTTACCAAACTCTACTGATTCCTACCGACTACAAAATATATCTTAAACGCGCAAACATCAAGCGACGTGTCCAGAGAGGTTAGGCATTTCCTATTATTAGCCATTACGCGTGGAAAGACACGAATTGGCCGAAAACAGAACTTTAGCAGGGATTGTTTGAGTGCTCACCTTCCTGAACTGTCATAGTGAAGCCGTATCCCACATGTGACCATGGGTAAATTGCGGTAAGCGTGAGGGAATAAATATGTAACACTGTTATAAAAGTATTATACTCCAACACATTGTATTTAATCATAAAGCTATTGGGCTAGCGGTTGGCTCAGTGCTCAGTGGCTAGACCACTCGCCTCCCACCAAGGCGATACGAGTTCGATTCATGGCGGAGTCGGTCCCCGGATTCTCGCATTTGGAAATCGTGCCAGACGTTGCCGCTTGTTGGCGGGTTTTCTCAGGGATCTTCCGTTTCCTCCGTCATATCATTCCGACGTTGCTCCATATCCTATGCCAGCGCTGAAGATCTAGATACTAAGTAGTGACCAAAATCTCTTCACTTAAACATACTGAATATGGCTTTTTTGACATTAACTGGCTCCCTGTCAGCTTTTAAACACTTTTGAAATGAACCCTCGATAAAAGTATCCAGATAAAACAGTATTACTGTTTTAGCCTAATACCAAACACAGACACGAAGACTTACATAAATAATTTCAGCGAGTTCTACGTCAGTATCGGCAACTCCAATGTCTAAGCATAAGGGCAAAATGCGGTATGCGTCAGTTGCACTCCTGGCAGGTACATGATTGAATATTGAGTTAAGGAAGATGACACGAGTGTAGATACACAAGAAGAATGAAGGTAAACTGATTGCAATAACTGTGACTCGTTTATTTTGTGATCATGTTAACCTTAACCTTAATAAAACGCTGAAGTATTTAAGATTTCGAATTAAGTAGAAACTTACAAAATGATAAGCACGATGTTATATATTTATAATGCATTATTTTAATTTTGTGACGATATTTAATTCTTAGAGGTTGTAAGAACACGTGACGCAGCATCGCGACAGCTGCAGAGTAAACGAGAAATATTCGCCTTTTAGAATCGCCTATTTTGGTAAGCAAGTAATCTAAACAAGTAAACCATATCTAACTTGTGGGTAGTACAAATATATACTTGATTTTTAATAAGTAGCAAATGCAATATAAATATTTGGAAGATCAAAGTGTGTTGTGTGATATTTGTGTCCAATGTTTTCTAACAATTTACATCGCTTCATAGTGCGCAATTCTCATCGTATCACGAATGATGACTCTAGAGCATAAGTGACAATACTTGTTAACGATTAGTGGCAGTTTAAAAAAAGATCCACGTCACATCCAAAGGAGTTCAAGAATCAAAGAATACAGTTGAATTTTGTAACTTATGATATTATAAGACCTGAAGAAAATGTATTTACTGGAAAGACAATGGTGATCCGGGTTAGATTTCCAGTGAGGCTAGTCCCTATTTTCGAATGTTGGACGCGTAGACAATGTTGCAGTCTACGTGTTTTCTCGGGCACTCCTATTTCCCCTTCCTTGCATTCAACCGCACAATTTTCCTCTTATAATCATCATCACCATCATCACAGTGAAAGGCTACAAATTTCGCTCACCGACACTCACTACTTAAGTTTAGAAAGACAGACATTCAAGTTGATTGTTTCCATATTTCATTCACACCAGTAATGCATGAGCTAGCCACTTGCTCGTTGGTTATTCATAGCACGGAGTTTTGCTGTTGTGGTACGGTATCTGCGGAACCGCCGAGTGAAATACCTGATAGTAGAAGAGGCGGCGGAGCGGGGGAAGAGAGCAGTTTAACATTTGGCTCAGGTGGTAATTAATCACGCATGGTGGTAGCACTGTCGCGCCGTCCAGCTGCCGACCAGAGCGTAGGCAGGCCTGCGTGATGTTATGCGTGGAGCCGTTCCGTTTCCATGGAAACACTACGTGTATAGCTGTCGTGTTACACATGGATCTCTGCCGGCCATGCCCACTACACCGACCAGTCCTATAATTAGAACGCTCTGGCCTTAGTATTATTAGCCCCCTTTCCTATCGTACCACAGATACATTAACATCACCTCCCTTCCCAAATGACCGCGCTTGTGTTGAACCGCGAAGCAATCAACATGGTCATTTTATAGTCATCACAAAAATGCCGGTGTTCAACGTATGTCAGTGATTGCTTTTCTTGAACACTTAAGCGTTAATTAGAAATATAGAACTGAAGAAACGCTTCGATGTCTGTATTAAATTCAGACATTCAATTTAATAAGTCAAACCCATTGTCTTATTTATGTGGAACAGCCATGTATAGACGGGAAAAATTGCGAAAAAAAATATTTAGTTCCAAAGTAGTCTCCGAAGTACCCTAACATGTGATCTTTAAATTATTTTGGTAGTTTGGTTGTATTATACATTTATATGTATAGACTGATGTGAATATAAGCCACTGCAAGCGAATGTTGATGTGTCACAGTACCCATGAATACATAAAATGACCAATCACGAAAAAATTAGCACAAAAAAAAAAAAGAAACACAACAAGAATACGAGAAATGGTTGAAATCAACAAACATACAAATTATACCGAAACAGGAATACAGTTGGTAAAACTTACAATAAAAACAAAAAATACGAAAAAGTAAATTCGAAACAGACAAATGTGGACATTACAAATGAACACGTCGATAGAAATGGTCGTATACTAGACAAGACGTGGAATATAACACATATGATGATAGTAGGTTCCCGTCTTCAGCCACACGAACAATCTGAGGAACTCCAGCTGACTACAGCACACTGTACCTTGTATGATTGGACAACGGTAACTTGTGATGAACCAGACGAACACAGACGAGTAACAAACGATCGATATCGGTGTACCATTATTCTATTTGGCCTTGCTAAACACGAATGACGGGGACATGTACATACTACACTGGAATTTATATTAACAAGCATTCAACATTTTCCGCAATAAATCTCTCTCTCTCGTTATGAATTATAGCGAATATATGCTCACATTCAAGTTATAAACAACACTACGGAAGTATTTTGCAAATTAGCGAGGGGAGACTGCAGTGTTATGTACCTTTGTGCACAATCAAGTGGCATATCAGGAAGACGAACTGGAGTGTCTTGCAGAAAACGCCTCTAAGTAGGCCTTTATAGACACAAGTTAACCGGTCAGGACGTTATAGTAGACAAACAGAGGACGTTTTGTTTGGTCGGCAGGTTTTCTTGGTGTACTGTGGGTTTTCTGTCTTGGCATTCCGTCGTTGTTCCATTGTAGGATCTCGTTTCATGTCATCCCTCAAGGAATGTCAGACACCTACGAGCTTCCAGGCTAAGAGTCTTCCGCTAAGGATGTGATATACTCTTTTTTTCTCTCTCTCTCTCTCTCTCTCTATCTCTCGCTCTCTCTAACTATCTATGAGGCATTGTTACTAATATTATTAACCCCAGGTACACGGCGCTGATTATGTTTGTTTTCCTTACGAGTGTGACACATTATATGGACACTGTCAGAGCAGTACTTAGAATGGTAAAGAGCCATGAATAGTAATCGCATTTTGTTTTAAATATATCACAGAAAGCAGTTGTCAACGTAAGGCTAAAGTTAATATTTCAGGATTTTCTTTTGCTCTCTTATCTTCCAGAGTGTTAAGAGAAGTAACAGCTTACAGTAGTAGAATGTAACCAAACTGTGAAATTTTTCGTAATACAATGTCCTAAAAAGTCAATGTCCGCTTTAAATTGATTGTGAACATGCACCACCACGTTAATTAATCCTTCTCTACAGTACTCAGAACACAGTAAAGAATTTTAAGAAAGGCTTTACTACTGGCGTGTGAGTATTGGCATTTTAGTTAATTCAAACTGCAAAAACAAAATTATCACGCAAAAATTTAAGGAGCTACTGTTGAAATTATTTTCAAATGTTTTCGCCTGATTGAGTAAAAATATTCTTGCCAAAGCGTTGTTTTTTTTTTTTTTTAATCATTGGTGACATTAAAGAAGGTGTTGCTCACTCATCGGTTTCTAATATTTATTGAAGTATTTTAAATATTTTCTAGATGCGATTGTAGACAACGAAAAATATGATTAAACTGCACTGAGAGAAAAAATTGGTTGATTCAAACAAATATTAGTTTATATATGTGCAAACAACGATGTTGTGTTGTTTTAAACAAATATTTAGTTGACAACCATTTTTGTTAGATCAACAAGCAGTCATGTTATTTCATAATCTCATTTAGTTAAAATAACTAAACCAGACGTTGAAACAATAATTAAATATTGTTGATTTAACAAAATCTGGCGTTCAACATAATATTTGTTTGAATCAACACTTCATTGTTGGTTGCACATATACAAACAAATGTTTGGTTAACTCAACAAATCCTTTTTCTCAGTGTGGTTAAGTTATTTACATACTATAGGCCTACAATGTATGCACCAATTTTCAGTAAGTTTAAACAATTGTATTAAAAAAAGTCATCGTTTGGTTACACATAACAACAATGAGGTCTTATTTTTTTAAGATAAAAAGATTTAAAATTAAGAAATACGGCCGCAAGTCTCTCACCTACCTAATGTTTCACCGCGTATATGAACTTGATGAAATATAATGATTTAAATAACACTGGCTGGCGTACCAAGTACCATGATGCCACTATGCACAAGCAACTAAACCGACAAACAAGCTTCCTGCCTGTTTTAATACCTAACGTTGCACAGCGTAGTTAATGGCACTCTTATTTCGTTATTTTCTGTAATGTCAATGTGGCATAGCCATTTTTAACCATTTTTTAAAACTATTCATTTACTCGTGTATTTCATGTGTGATATTTTGAAGGAAACAGTTCGTCATTTCTGAAATATGTTTTAATATTTTAGGTAAACAAATCTAGGACAACTTTAAAGAAATACTTTCTTCACACACGCCGCACGCAGTTAAAGCGACATGTAGGTGAACGTTTCTAACAGTCACAAAATAAAGTAATCAAAGCAACCGCCTTCTGCGTTTGTAAACTTTGTGTAGCAGGGCAACTACGATTTGAAAGAAAATTATAGCGCGTCTTGCCACAACGCTCAGAGTATCAGCTACGTAACGGCTGAAATAAATTTTCTGGCAAATTCACTTACATATATGAAGTGTGTTTTCACGTAGCAAAAATGCATAATTTCATATTTGCACGACCCTGTCTTCGTTTCGTATACGTTACTTGTGACTACATTTTCCATCGGTAAAAATTTTTAAGCTCTCGCAGTTTTTCCATGGCATCATGTTAAAGTCAGAATTCGCAAGTTACGGGAACATAGCAATAACCAAATCCAAGTGCCTTGCTCGAATAAAATAATTTACACTGAAATGAGATACTACGGACAATGTGGTAAAGTATTTATAAACATTCAACAGGCCTTTTGTATTTTTTAAATTGCTATAAGTGATGAATATTGTCACCATTTTCAGAATTTTTTAAAAGCACGAAGGCGTCTAATTGTGTGTATTTAAATATTTAAGCATATTACCCACAATACCTCATTTCAGTATAAATTATTTTATTCGATTAAGAAGTTTGGTTCTTGTTATTACCATGTTCCCGTAACTTGCAAATTTTTACTTTGTCATGTCACCATGGGAAAACTGTGTGAGTTGAAAAATCATACAGGCTGCCTGTAGTCAATGGTAACACCTTTAAGGCGATCATTATGGCGTGAAATTATAAATTATAAATTTTTTTCCACTTGAACTCCCGTGAGTTCACCCACGAGGATTAAGGAATCTGTTTCCTTGGGATTGAGTTCATGTGATCTCGCAGGCCACTTTGAAAGCCCTTCTACGTTGATTCAAAGATTCTGGAACACGTTATTGATATGATCGTGAAGCGTAATTAGAACCAAGAGTTTTCCGCGAAATGATAATTGCAATATTCTGTTTTCTAGCCTCATTTGCACATCTGCAGTTCTGCGTCACGGTTATTGGTGGTGTATCTCATATTCGCCTGCACCAATCAGAATTCGGTTAATACGAGCCAAACGCTTGTGATTCTCCAATACAATCACAAGACAAGTGGAGTTAAAACGATTAACGGCTGGCCTTGAAGCAAAGCTGCATGTGTGTGTATAAGGCATCGAAAGCAATTGGTGCAGATGTTTTCGCCTGAAAGACCTCACCTGTAACCATTTCTCCGTAGCGAGGCAGTTATTCCGTTAATTTGACTCTATAATGCTTTGTGTTTATCTGAGGTCACTTATTTCAGAAGCTGCAGAATAACGAGTTGGAAACTGTACCATACAGTTCATGTGCGAAGGCGCGATGGATGAATCTGGCAATCTCCAGCAATGCTAGCCGTGCATAGTGAGAGAACTCTTGCTGTTAACCACAGCTGCAGTGCCAATGCGTGAAGTTTTTCAGGGCAACGTGCTGCACTTAGAAATGACTACACACAGCTATGAGAAGTCTGTGATACGATTAAACTGGCAGGGAATAGTATGCTCCGTATCCAACAACGTGATGAGAAAAACCGATTCTACTGTAATACAAACTCTTATTCGTAACACACATTCAATTAGGCAATCCCACGAGCTTAAAACGTGTAGTCGTATGCAATATTGCTTTTCTTGGAACACGATCAGACATCACCATAGCTTATGGGTAGAGAAATGAAATTTCACGTTAATATCTGACAGCAGACTGGACTGCAAAATAATGTTTGTTCATCTGATTGCTGTTGTTGACTCGTAGTTCGTGAAGGGGCATAACCAGGACCTTTTCAACCAACAATAACGGGTCAGCTGTAAAATGCCCACCAACCTGTAGTGCGGGCGCACAGAGCCACGAAAGTCCGGAGCCAATAAGATCAAGGACTATGATCCGGTGAGAATAGACCAGTGAATTCTAACCGATAACCGAACAATAACGCGAAATCGGTACATCTATAATTAAAGGATGTGTACAAACAGGGTAGGTTTGACTTCGTTCCACAAACTTTGTGGAGCGATTCCGTATGCAAAATAAGGTAGGGTTTACGTTTAAGAGTTTGACCGGAAAAGCATTTTGAGGGCGTTACGACTACATGAAAATGGATGTGCGGAATCGATTTTAATGAACAAATCGAAAACCGCTGGAGGTATCGCAAAAAGCATAATGATGTGTGTCGGAGGATACAAAGACCTGTTTTCTGACGACATGATATTGGTACGAATCAACCCCCTTTGTAGGAAAATGGGGTATGCGGGAGGATTGCGATCGTATATCGCCCTGGTAAAACACACCCCGGCCAACCATTTCCCGAAAAACAATTACCGATGTATCTCGGGTAGATTGGAGTGGCGTTCCCCAACTCCTGTGTGGTTATGCAACTAATCAGACACTGCTACTACATGGGTGGCGGTGGTCAGGCGGCCACATCTCTTTACTCCAATGTAGGCGATGCGGGTTCGAAACCCATTGGGGAGCATGTGTAAATATCTGATGGCCGCGTCTGTAAAATACCCTCTGGCGAAATCTGTCGGCAAATTTGCGACCATTAGTATGGGGGAAAGGGGGAGGAAGAGTGCAACCTTTGTGGCACTCCTCGTGCACTCAGAATGCGTGATGTGCAGTCGAATGCGGTACATGTGACGTTTGAACACTTTTTTCCAACAGCGCTGGAAAACGCTAGTTGTGTTCGTGTTTGTGAATGTGGAGGCCGTGCTCTGCGTTGTTATGGAACGCTATTCGTGGCCCGAACTCGCCGAAATGCATCTTGTGTATGGTGAGTAGGGGGCTAATGCACGAGCAGCACAACGGTTGTACAGAGAGTGATATCCGAACAGAAGGCAGCCTCATCACACAACGTTTACTACACTGCACCACAGGTTGCGGGAGACTGGCCACGTGGATGCGACGCGACCAAATGCTAGGCGTCAGTGCCATGTACGAACAGTATGTGCCAAAGAACAAGGGCTGCAGATTGTTGAAAACAATCCAACCATCAGTACGCGTACTGTAGCCAACAGGCTTAACATCAGTCAGCATACTGTTGTGCAAGTATTGAACGAACAGATGCTGCATGCATATATGTGCAGAGAGTGCACAGCATTGGGCCGGCCGACTTTCCGAGTCGACGCCCTTTTGCAGAATGGTTCCTGCACCAAGTACAGGTGGTACCTGGTTTTGCAACTAACATTTTCTTTACAGACGAGGCGTTCTTCCAACGGGATGGCATATTAAATTCCCGTAATAGTCATTTCTTGTCAGATGTTAATCTTTATGCCACATTTACCAGCAGTCACCAGCAGCGATTCAGCGTCAATGTGTGGGCTGGGATCATTGCTGATGTGTTAGTAGGGCCGTACCTACTTCCACCCCGCCTCGATAGCCACAAGTATGTTGTGTTCCTACAGGAAACTCTTCCAGAGCTATTAGAGAATGTGCCTTTGCAAACAAGACAACGAATGTGGTTACAGCACGATGGTGCCCCAGCCCATCGCATGCATATCATCCGCACGTACCTGAACAACGCATTCACTGACCGATGGATCGGCAACGGTGGACCCATTTCGTGGCCTGCACCCGACCTTAACCCGTTGGACTTCTTCTTTTGGGGGCTGATGCGTAGCTATGTGATTGAGACCCAGGTGCTAAGTGAAGAAGATCTTATTGGGCAGATCATCACCGCGGCTGGTAACATTTCCGGCAGGCAAGGTGTCTTTACATGTGTCCGGCAAAACATGGTGCGTCGTTGCGAACTGTGTGTGGAACATGGAGGCCGTTTAATCGAGCCATTCTTGTAGGTGTCAATGTGTAAATAATGTTGACATACACACATGTACGCTTTTCACTTACCCCGCTGGACTCCCCTGCATACGTATGTGGTAGCGATGTGGTAGAGAGATGTGGGTAGTTCTGAACAGCAATGGCTGTTGAGCCATTTGGAAAACGGGGTGAAGGATGTGTGTATGGAGCAACGCCAGAATGTAAGGGCGGAGGTAATGGGTAATCCCCGAGGCAACCTACCGACCAGCAATATTCTCCACATGTGCACACTGAGGTGATCCCACCGGGTATTGAACCCACATCGCCTATGTTCGTGTAAAGAGATGTGACCGCCTGACCACCGCAACCCTCAAGTAGTAGTGCATGCTTAGTTGCAGAACCACACAGGCGTTGAGGAACACCACTCCACCCGCAGATACGTCAGTCATTATTTTTGGGGAAACGGTTTCCGGAGAGTCTTTAACCAAGGCGACCTTTTTTGCTGTTTAACACACGTTCATTCATAAAAAGACATCAAACCACGAGACAACGTTGCGAGTACGAAACGCCATTCGATCGCAATTTCACATACCCAGTTTTCCTACAAATGGGGTTCATTCGTACCAATATCATGTCGTCAGAACACCGGTCTTTGTATCCTCCAAAACGTATCCTTATTCTTTTTGCGACACCTCCAGCGGTTTTCAATGGGTTCATTAAAATCGATTCTGCACATCCATTTTCATGTGATCGTAACGCCCACAATATGCTTTTCCGACCAAACTGAGAAATGTAAACCGTACCTTCTTTTGCATAAGTAATCACCCCACAAAGTTTGTTGAATTCAAACTCAACCTGTATTTACATTTATCTGACTTAATGTGTCCCCTCGTGCTCTCTGAGTGTGGTGTCCTACAATGATATGGCTTTATCGTTTTCAGTACTACAGTACGCACTACATGTGCAAATCTCTTACTTGTATCACAGCGGCAGCAAAACCACGCAGTTTATTCAACTTGTGGGATAATTTTGTAAATGCCTCAAATCCAGAACTTTCCATGGAAAATAGTAGCTTCCGCAGTTTTTACATCGTACCTGGCACACAGTTCAGTTCCATAGTTGCTGCTACTGATCAAGAGCTGATCGGCGACATTTTTCCACCTTAACTTATTGGCTTCGAATCTATCGGCCACCGCAGTTATCTTATTACCAGCTTCGCAACTTACGTCAAACATTACCATAGATCTAAATCACTTTTTTTTCAGCCCCAGATGATATATTTGATACCACTACTGTATATTTTAGCAAATGACAATATGGTCCAACTAATTTTCAGTCGCGACCAAAACTTTATTCTTATAATACATAAAGTGCTGGCACAGGTATTCACAAGTTACAGTCTTTGTATTACTAGAGTCGTGCCTACAATATGACAATTCTATACTTTTTACAAAATATTTACATGTTTTCGTGTATATTCACACACAAGGTTTGTGAAAAAGTAATGTCAACATATTAGGCAGAGAAGAAGGCACGGAAAATACATGAGAAATCTTCACAAATATACTGAATTACTTATAATATTATCGCCGGCATAAAATCCCCACCGGCCGCCAGTTGCATAGTGCTAGGAGGTATTTGTAGCGCCAGTGAAATAGCCTATGCACGTTGCTGGTTAACCGTTCCATCTGTGAGCATGTGTTTCCGGTTGTGACGCGTTGCACGATGTATTACACCACCCCCCACACTCGTCCTTTAACTGATATTAAATTGTCCTTAACGCATGCTTGTTATATTCAGAGTTAGTCACCTTAGTCATTTCATCTCCATCTTCATGGTGCTACCGACTACATCTTCAAAACCTGAAGCTTCCGTCAGTCAGAACCAAGGAAAGGCGAAAATACATGTAACAAAGAAAGCGTACATTTTGCCTGACTACATTTATTAAGATCCGTATTACCAACCTCGAATTAAAGAGCTGAATAAATACTACCTGAATACGCTATCTAGGGTATTAGACCATTCAATAACAACTGGATTGCTGTTCCAGTTATTCAAATGTGCTTAGTAGCTTTTTTAGTCGTTAGTAATAACATTATAGTTTAGTGGTTGCTATTCGTTAAAGATTAGATTCATGAGGTTCGTAAAATAAAACAGACGCAGAAATATATACGTGAGCTTAGCCGCGATATTCCAGATTTCTGCTGTTTGCAAGTATATTAGAACATAATAAATTATCAGCACATATTGATGTAATGACAAATGTCGCAATAATTTTTACGTAATTGAAATATGCACACTGAAAAAAGTATTGTTGTAGCTACAAATCTGTTCGGTTGTTGGTGCTATAGGAATTGTCGTAAAACCACATGTTATGTAGAAATAATAATACTTTATATTAAAAAAAACTATGTTAATTGATCATTCTACAGAACAGATGCTTGTTGGCACAATAAAGAGAGTACTGACAACCAAACAGGAATATTGTCCGTATTTTAACAAAAGTACTTTACCTACATCAATTATTTCAGTCAATGCAATAAAATAATCTATATATATATATGTAAAAATGAAAGCTGACTGATTGACTGACTGACTGACTGACTGACTGACATATCAAACTGCAGCCCAAACCACTGGACCTAGAATCGTGAAATTTTTTGTGGGGGTTCCCCTCCGGTCATAGGCGAGCACTAAGACGGGATTTTTCGAAATTCGACCTCTAAGTGGGTGAAAAGAGGTGAAATGTGTTTCCGAAGAAACGTCAATAGAGCTCGAACCCGACGGTCAATCGTCGTGATTTTTACTTTAATAGGACACTCGTAAAAATGCATATTAGCCCTTTTAAGGATTTTTCGAAATTCAACATTTAAGGAGGTGAACAGCCCTTAAATGTGTTTCCAATCAACTATCGATATCTATCAAATCCTTCGGGATAGAGAGTTGATATTCGTTTCAAAATACTGCTTACGTAAATACCAAAAAGTAGTTTTAGGTTTTTTTTTTGAAATTCGATCCCCAGGCAGTAAAAAAGGGCAAAATGTGTTTTTAATGAATCGTCTATATCTTTGAAACACAATTGGCTATCGTCGTGATTTTAACTTTAATTGGTTACTTTTACAAATGTCTATGACAGGACTCAAAATCGTTTCGAAATTCTTTATTTAAAGGGGTGAAAATACGTGAAATGTGTTTTCGATTATCCTTCCATATCTATCGATTCAATGGAGATATCGAAGTACTCTTTGCTTTAAATTGGTGC
>PNEQ01115744.1:0-36069 GCA_003012365.1 Medauroidea extradentata
GCCGTGCCGCCAGAGTACAGGGAGGCAGTACAGCGTTTGCTAAGTGAGAGGCGTGATATATTTGCAGCAGCTGACCCTCTCCGCCGCACAAATGTAGCCGTACACTCAATTCCATTGGAACATGACAATCCTGTATACTCACCACCGCGTGGCTACCAGCCACATCAGTGCAGAATCATCAAACAACAAATTCAGGAAACGCTTTCAGAAGGGGTGATCGAACCCGCCGACAGTCGCTATAATTCAGCTATAACACTAGCGCCCAAGAAGGACGGATCATGGCGCTTTTGTGTAGACTTCAAAGCTATTATCTCATTACACATTCAGCTCCTCCACCATACATAAATGTACGTGACGCCCTGTCTGCACTTGGCCGAGCCAAGGTGATGACATCACTCAATCTCTGGTCAGGTTACTGGCAGGTCCCGGTGTTGCCAACAGACCGGCACAAAACAGCGTTTACATCACCAGATGGCCGCCGCTTTCAGTTTTGTGCAATGCCGTTCGGCCTGAAATGTGCCCCCTCCACCTTTCAGTCTATGATGGTGCGAGTACTGGATGGCTACATAGGCGAATTCACCATGGCCTATCTAGATGATGTGATCGTATGGTCCGAAACCTGGGACGACCACATACATCACCTCTCGCTAGTACTTGAACGGTTAGCAATGAATTGTCTGTCTTGCGCAAATAAAAATTGCCAACTGGGGAAGCCAGAAATTAAGTTCTTGGGTCACATGGTGAGCAAAGATGGCCACCTCCCCACAAAAGAGCAGCTTGATCTAATTATTAATTACGCGGTGCCACGCACGCGTAAACAGCTACGCAAATTTTTTCGGCCTTGTTAACTGGATCAGGGAATACATAGAAAAATTCGCGGAACTTACCGCACCACTGACAGCCCTCCTCTCACCTGCCAGTAGATTTGAATGGACAACGGAACACGATGTGTGTTTTGCAGAGGTAAAACAACGATTCCGGGAGTGCCCAGCATTGGCACATCACGATCCCAGCCGTCACCTGTATTTACAAACTGATGTGAGTGAGAAGGGCCTAGGGGTGGTACTGTTCCAACTGAGTGATGAAGGGGAACGTCTTGTCATTGACTACAGCAGCGCGAAGTTCGGACAAAATGAACAGCGTTATGACGTAAATGAGCGGGAATGTCTTGCGGTAGTGTGGGCAGTGAAACGATACAGGCCTTTCTTGGAATACCAACGCTTCACACTGCGCACCGACAACTGCTGCCTCGTATGGCAGCACTCAATACGGGAAGCGCGAAGCAAACTTGCTCGTTGGGCGTAGCTGCTGCAGTCCTATGACTTTGAAGTACAACATGTTCCCGGTTCGGAAAACCAGCTGGCAGACGAGCTCTCTCGCACCCCAGGCGACATGATCGCGCGGGACGAAGATGAGTGGGATGACCTTCTCCCGCCTCAGTTATCTAATTCCAGTGCAAATGGTGTTGCCACCCTCTGCAATATACAGGCGGCACAGGAAACCACCCGCCTGGAAGATGTGTACAAGCGTGTGCTTCACGCACAACAAATCTGTGCCGAGACACAACGTCGCATCGCTGCATGCGCGGTCGGAGTAGTGGAGGGGTGGAGAACAGTGGAGGGGAGGCTTGAGACACAGCGCTGCGCGCCTGAAGCCACATGGACCCTGTTTGTGCCCCTGGAGTTGCGAAACTGAGTTCTCACATTTGCTCATGCTACGGAGTTCGCAGGACACCCTGGAGCTACGCAGACTTGCCGAAATCTTCACCGCCACTTCCACTGGCCTGGTGTGTCACGGGATACTCGCGAGTTTGTGTGACGTTGCCATGCTTGCAATTGTTTCAAGAGCCGCCGTACTGATGGAACGCAGCAACAGCAGCCACGCCTGCCCACAGAGCATTTTGAAACTATTGCATTAGACCTTATGGGTCCGTATCCCCGAACATCTAAGGGGAAAAGATTTGTGCTCGTCGTAACAGATATATTTTCTAGGTGGACGGAAGCTTTCCCAGTGCCTAATGCCCATGCTAAGTGCGTAGCTCGTATCCTGGAAACAGAGTTTTTTCCCCGCTGGGGTTTCTGCCACGTACTCTTGTCTGACAATGGCACACAGTTCACAGGGCACATGTGGCGAGACCTATGCACTAAATGGGGTGTGGTGCACAATACCACAGCAGTGTACCACCCGAGAGCCAACCCCACAGAGCGTCGCAACCAGGATATTAAGACGCAACAACGACTCCGTGTGGGCAAGAACCACTTGTCCTGGGATGAACAGCTGCCAGTGCTGCTATTCACTCTGCGCCGCCGTGTCAACGAGGCAACAGGCCGGACACCAGCAGAGATACTTCAAGGCCCGGCGAGTTCGCTTGCCCGTCAAGAGAGAGCAGGAGCGCCGCTGAAGGTAGCTCCACGAGGCAAGACAGGAGACGAGAGATGATAGCTGATGTCCGCAACAAACAGGCGTGCTACGTGCAACAATGGGTGCCGAAAACAACCAGGCCCCCAAAACCACTGGAACCAGGACAGCTCGTGTACATGCAAGAACACATACTGTCCTCAGCAAGAAAGAACATCTGTGCTGGATTCAGTCTCCGCTGGAGTGGGCCCCACAAAATTATAAGCACGTTAGGCGCAACCACATACTTGGTGCAAGTAAGTCGTCGTCGGCGAATACCCATTCACCGGGACCAGCTACGCCTAGCCCAGCTAGACACTGGCATCGCGACGCTCGGCGTCCCCGACAGCGAAGCACCTCATGTGTCCACATCAACAGCTAGTGAAAATGGTGACAACTCGGGCCGTGACACGCCCATGTCAACTGACGGAGATACATTTCACCCCTCGTTCAACCCAGCGTCACCCGGTGTCTCGACACCCCAAGGGAACGTGGAGAACAGGTCGGTCGACAACGCTGCTTGAAAGCGGCCCGCAACTGGCCCGAGCGAGGATGCCGCCGGCGTTGAAGTGCCTCTCGGAAACACTGAAACCTACGTCGCGATGCCTCCCATAGCAGAAATCGCACCCAGCTCACCTGACGAACTACCCTTGACTGTGTACAAACCAGGGGATAGCACAGTCCAGCCCAGGGCTGCGACTCTCGCTGGGAACACACATCCGATGACCGCCCCCGAGCGGGTGGAAACGACCGACGACGAAGAAGGCATCAGCAGGCAACAGAACCTGCTTGAGGGGTCCATACCCCCCTCACCCCGTCGACTGCGCTCCCGTCGTCACCACATCACGTCGACCAACAGCAGTGACGAGTCACATAACGGCAGTGACACCTGATCGAGCCGGCGCCCTAAGCGCCGTCTTATTCGTCCGAAGGCAGCCTGCACGACCCACGAAGAACCGGATGCTTCGCACCCAATCGGCAGGACAGCCCTCCCACAACATGTCCCTGAGGCACCTTTCACCAACCAGCAGCGACACCGATACTATCTTCGACCGCGGTGTAAGTTAGGTGTCCCACCATCCTCTTGTGCCTGATGCACAGCGATGGACACGAGCACGTAGCGGACAAACGGCCTCGGGAGGGGAGGGCGTATGACGTGAACCAGTCGTCCACGTATCTTGCTCAGACCGTTTGTCTTGCTACAATTCGCCCACTACCCTGGCATCAGGTACAACAGATGCGAATATGCTAATTATCGGCCGCACCACTAATTAGTATATCTCCCGGGGCACCTCAGACATTAGCTAGGGTGAGTGAAAGTGTGCGAATGTGATACAGACAGGCAGAAATACATTAATATATTTTTTTCATTTAAGTTTATGTCGTTGACAAGTTTCTTAATTTTATTATTGGATTGTTTTAAATTTACCAGTGCCCTAAATAATGTAATATGTTTTAACTGTTAATTTTATTAAGTGTATTCATTTGTTTACCATCACCACTTCATCTCGATTAATTTGTTGCGTTTTGGCGGGAGATGCTGCGCCCTCTGCGCGCCATCTCCCAGAAGCAGGGGCTTTTTTCGTGTGACCACCGAGCAGTGCACACGTGCGGGAGAACTGCTCTCGCGCCGCTCCTGGACTTTGTATAGGTTTAAGTGTAACATTTCCGTAGTATCAACATTCCTTCTCCGTCCAGGGGCCGAACCGCCGTTTTTACCGTGGTCATAGTTGTAAGAACTCTGTACTACTTCTCGTACTATTAAATTCTTAGTATCAATAGCGTATTTCATTCCTCTATCATGACTTGGTCTGAACTCAGTAATTTTCGTACGTTTCAGTGTTAAAGAGGCGTGGCCCTGGCCTAAACAGGGGCTAGGTGTGTGTATGTAAGTGTACGACGCCAGGCTCAAAATCAGCAACATCAGTGACGCCGCTTGGGGGCAGCCACATGGTCGTCGGCCACGACCTGAGAAAGACGTCTCGTGCTCGTGTTTCGCTGAGCTAAAACTGCGGAACTGGCGCCTATGGGTATTCTTAACCTTGCCTGAACAGTCTCTCTTCATTTGGCCCCCACGCAACTCAGAGTCACGTTAACTGTCTCTCTCTCTCTCTCTCGTGCTTAACCACATATTGTAGGCGGTCACTTCAGTCAAACTCGCTGACGAATTCGACAGTCACTGCCCGCTGCCCCAACTTCTCTCCCGTGTTCAACTCATGTCCACCTCCTGTCCATGTACATCACTTGGCTTGGTTAATATATGACACGAGATGGCTATTTTATTTCAATAGTGAAGTTGTTAACATAGAATTGATGTCAAAATATCATATAGAATTTAAATCAAACACAAAACCAAATTTACCTTGCCAAAAAATTGTCCAGTAGTATCGATACGCAGCATCGGATACGGACCCATTTTGTTATTTCGCTTCAATAAACAATGAGGTGATACTCGCCCAGCAATTTTTTCTTAATAAGGAATGCAAGACTGGCATAAGTTGATGGTGTAAGCTTTATAATCATCTACTCTTTGCACTCATTTTAAAATCCGTGTGATTGCTTCTAGTTCGGTGATGAACATTGATGCAGAATGCAATGCACTGGATCACTATACGCCATAAGAATTTTCCGATTTTTATCTAGATTTTTTCTTCCAAATTTTCAAAAGCATCCCTCGACCCGAAACATGTACGAGAAAAGAACAACACCATTTATTTTCGCCTTTACTTTTATTTTATTTTTTGTTTGTTTCTAACAAAAATTTAATACTTAACACGATATAATTTAACACATCGAAAACCAGTCTTACTCATACATTTCTGTTAATTCTATTGTTATTACATACTATTATTTGACGACGTTCTGCCTTACTTTTCACATGTTCGCCCTCCATCTCGAACATTGTGTTGTCTACTTTGATAACCCTCTCCCGCGAGTCTAACTTGCTTGTGGGTCTATCGATATACGTACACCATCGACGAACACCGAGACACGTATTCTCAATGGCCAAATAAATAACTTTGGACTCCTCATTACTGACACGATATCAAAAGAATACAAGAAATAAGGTGAATGAAAACTGGCCACAAAATGGACAAGGCCGACAATAACAAAACAGGAGACACGAATGGATGTAAACCCAGCAACGACACAGATAACATAGACGACACAACAAAGTATCAAACTTCCTTCGACGACAACAGATGAGACGTATCCGTGACCAGGTATTAGACTGAGCAACTCCAACAGATTGACTCTTGATAGTTTTGTTTGTTACTATGAATATGAGAATACTCCATTTCGGAATTAATTTGCGCTGGTTTTGACCCCCACTTTTTTGTATTGTGTTGTTTACTGCCCATCTCTTTTTTTGTATTTGTTTCGTCTTTCTGGATACGACTATATTCCTTTCCGAAAATAAAACTGTATTTTTGGCAGCAGCAGGTAATACTGGCCTTTCTCTCTTGCTGTTTGTTTAATTGCGATAGTTCCTACAATTCGGCAACATTCGCTCGCAATGGCATATATGCATAAAAAAGGTTCAGTTCATAATACCGGTACCATTGCATCATTGAATTTTGCAATCAATATGTCTCTCATACAAAATATATAGTCTAATTCTTAGACACCGCCTACAACTTAACACTTGACTCGTGACTGTAAACCAAGAAAATTAATAATAAACAGTTTTGTGTAGTACTATTAATTCGTTAGTCCATTCACCTTCCGAACAAAGAAAAACAATTAACAAGTGATTATCGAAAGTGTATACATCGTAATGCCTTAAAAAATATATATTACAAAAGTTGGGTTACTTTATTTACCAGCACACGCAGAGTAACGACCGGCTAAATTACAGTAATACGTTTGTATTTATTAGACAGGAAGTTAGGCTGACTGTTACCAAACTGACGGAGGTAGTAAAACCTGCAATTAAGGTATAAATAAACTTATCACCAAGGTCAATCCAAGAGTACACGTAACCAGCACACGACTCTCACACAGTAATCACGAACGCAAGTCATTAAACCTATTTAGAAATATTATAAGCACTACACAGCATACAGGTACTATTAAGTTAACTTACGTGACTGGCATTATTCTGCAGGTTACGTGAAGGTTGCTGTTATACCGAAGGGCAGCACTAACATTCACATCGCAGAGAGAGAACCGTCCTACAACATCATCTCCGTGGGTGATGAGGCTGGCAAGTTCTTCATCAACGAGCAGTAGTATGTACCACTTTCACCTCACTAATCTCTCATAATACGGATCAGTTGCCATAATACATTTAATTGTTGCCATACCTATAGTATTAAGGGATGAAAACTAATACCCTATCCAACTGTACAATGTTGTACCACTAGCCACATTTCAGTATATAGGGATGAACTGTAATCTCTTCCAATTTTGTACAATGTTGCTTCACTAGACAAACCTTTAGTACTGAGGAATTTGATATAATATTCTCCCTGTACGTAAAATGTTGTTTGAGTAGCCACACCTTCAGTATTTAGGGATGAACAATATTCCCCTCCCCGACTGTACACACATGGTCCGAAATCTCGGTTGTAAGGATGGTGATCAAACACTTCCCATCGGAAACTTGCAAGACGTTGTTGGGTTATAGCAGCATTGTTCGGTCGGATATTATCATGAAACAAGACAACATCCTATGTCAGCATTACTCTCCGTTTGTTGCTGACCGATTGCTGTAGACTTCATAATGTCGCACAGTATGCAGCAGCACTGATGGTTGTCTTCGGCTATGTGAAATCAATAGTACCACAGCTTGGTGATCTCGGAACACTGTAGTCGTCAATTTCTCGGTACCGAATGGCCATTTAAACTTTTTTGGCTTGTTTGAATAATGGGTTTTCATTCATTGTTGAGATTGAGGTTCAATTTTTTCATTGTCGAAATTAATCTATATTTCATCTCCAGTCACAATTTGATTCGAAAACTGTTATATGTTGTCTGCATACCGCATCGGAAATGACAAGGCCAATATTATCCGTCGCCCCTTGTTCAGGTCAGTCAATATCTTTGGTATTCATAGTGACAAAGTTTACTGTATCCCATGATGTCTGTAACAATGGTGTAGATGGCTGACTGTGAACTGTGCGGAAATTCTTCGGACAGTTCTGTAATCGTGAATTGACGATTCTCACGAACAACTGTATCTACACATTGCAAAGGGTTGATCTGTCGCTAGTGACTTCCTTCCCCACCTTCGTAATGAACGTTAGCATGGCCTTCGCGGAATTTTGAGCACCTCTCTCACACCACACCGTTACTCGTAAGGTTTTTACCGTACACAACGCTCATTCTGCGATGTATTTCTGCTGCATTGTGCGCTTCTGCCTGTAAAAATCTAATGACTCTATTCTATGTATGCTACCGCATTTAACAATACAGTTTATTGTCGCACACATGAGACATGCCCATAACCACGCATCAATTGATTTGTTGGTTTGGCCACTGAACGTGGTTGGGGAAAGGGGGTAAACAATAGTGTTACGTTTCTCTTGCAACCCCAAAAAAAACAGTAGGTACTGAAGTTGTGGCAACTTTCTTTGTAGAAGGTATTGGAGCACTGGTACAAAAGGCGACGTGATAATAATGTTGATAAGTACCAGAACGACGTACATATATTTTACAGTAGAAGCACTTTACAATTCATGCCCGTTTTTTTACAGCCCATCGGAGGTTCAAAAAAATAGCCCTCGTATCACTCACCTACATTCATTCTTGGCTGTGGATGCTAATGATCGCTCATTAATCCGAGAGGCCCCTAGTTTGATTCTTGGCACTGCGTTGTATTTTCTCTTTCTTTCATATTTTTTGGGTACAAAATGAAACCAACAGAGTAATTCCATTTTAGCCATATATAGACCAATTCCTTGTTCCTTGCATAACTATGTACTCGGGCGGTAAATTATCTAAACCATTTCCCTGATTGTAAATATTATTATATATTTATTAACACACATAAAAAAGTGGAGTTAATAAATACACTTTCCCAATTTACAAATTTATTTTCGTGACCAGTTCTTCAGAGAGAGGAGCAAAAATTTTGTTACTTTTCAAAATTGTAAAGTTGGTTTCACTGGACACCCCTTAACTCATTAGGAAGATGCTTTAATTCTCATACACCTTTAAGAACGCCCCTTCCACCCCAAACCATGAGCAAGAAAAATTTTACTTATCCCCTCAAATTTATTATTGAACAAATGTTAAACACTTATCTAAAGCTACAAGTTTTTGTAACTGGCCGCCAACAGCAGGAGATTCATTAGACTAACGTAACTGCAAGGCAGTTTTAGTAGCCAACTCACTAGAATACGACAGGCGCTCTATACTAGCATTCTCCGAATTCCATAATTTGTTTTGCTGGCCACCCACTAGTTTGCGAGCAGAAGACATAGCTGTCGTTCACGAATTAAGAGGTTTTGTATTCATCCCCTCTTAATCAAGGTGTAGTGAGAAACTGTAATAATCCTCTTCCAAAATGTTCAATTTTTCGCACAGCTACTACACTAGTGTATGGAAAGATTTCCTAATTTCCTCCAAGTTTACATACTCTTTCAATGGGCGAAATTAAATAAATCTCTCTACCTCGACTGTACTAAAATGTTTTAGTGGCTACCTATCATATTCTCGAGAATATTTATTCTTTCCCTCAAGTACTAAACGTAGCTTTACTCATCATCCTTCCACTGGACGGTTTTAAACACTGGACATCTTCTTTAACACGTACCAAATTGTTTAACTACTTACTACTTTGGTGGGATGAGAGGTCTATAATACTCTTATTCATAATTATAAAGTATGTAGTTTAGAAATTTACATTACATGTAACTTAAATAATGTTATTAAATTACACTAAATGATAGCTGTGTTGTGATTTTAATCTGGCAGTCGCGAGAATCATAATGGGGAATACGACTTTGGCGGCGTGAGAGGTGTCTACAACCACCCGGTACAAGACCAAGAGGATCTGATTATAAAAGGACCGACTAAAACCAACCTGGTGCTCTACGTAAGTATCATCAGTATAGCATAGACTTGACTGTATTAAGATACAACGAAGAGAATATATACTTTTATGTTTGTGTGCACAGTATGTATGGTTCGGCCGGAAGCATCCGAACCCGGGGCTGTTGTACAGTTATTACACACCGACTGCAGCAGCACCAAAGGCAGAGGTTGTGTCACAACCACGAAAAACTTCCAGGTACACATGGGAGCTACTAGAGTGGACAGACTGCAGCGTTTTATGTGGAGGTGGTAGTCAGGTACAGTATCACTTACACATGGCTAGCAACTATTACTTGTCTACATTTTCCTTCACATACAGGTACACATGGGAACTACTAAATCGGACGGAATGTAGAGTTAATTGTAGTCAGGTACAGTTTCACTAACACCAAGCTAGCAGCTATCCACTCACTATAATTTCGGGTTTCGAAAACTCCAAAAATTAAATAATTCAATATAGTGATGGATGCCCCACCTTACAGTGTTGATTTATAAAGGTGAATATTGATTCATATAAATGCTTACAAAAATGTAGCCTACAACAGCTAGTTTTTCAATTTTTTTCAGTTCGAAAATTAAAGGGGTGAAAAAGCCACACAATGTGTTTTCAATAAATTCTTGGTAACACTTAAACCCGTTGAGATATCGAGATGATGTTTGCTTCCGAATGAAGCTTAAGCATATTCCTAAAAAAAATGTTTCAGGAAAAATTTTCTAATTCAACCTTTAAGGACATTAAAAAATATAATGTGGTCTCAAATAATTATCTGTATCACTTAAATTTGTTGATAAATCGAGCTGTTTTATGAACAGGATTGAAGTTTACGTGAATACCTAAAAAGCTACTTCCTTAATTTTTCAAAATTCAACAGTTGAAAGGGTGAATAGAGGTAATAAGTTCCAGAACTCCCGAGAAGCCGGAATGAAAACGGAGAAACAATTTAAATGTTGCTACTTTTTGCGGTCCTGTTGACACATATAAATCTTTGGACTCGGTCTGAAGAATTCTGACGACTTATCTTGGCGTAATTGTTTGGAACACTGGTAGGAGATTTTGTGTTCGTATCCCGTGTAAGACAAGGCGACGGGGAAGTGCCTTGATATTATGTACGCAAATATTAGTGACTGTCAGAAGAGTTAATTTTCTATTTGAAGTATAAAAGATTAAGGGTGGCTTCCCTTGCGACATAGGCATCCATTATGGTTTTTTTTCCTTGATATCTCTCGATATCTTATACACCTGGTGAATTATTCTTATGATTTGGAGTGAAAAGCCGTAAAATGTGTTTTCTTCATGTCCTCATTTATCGCATTCACATGTTAAACTATCATTATAGTTTTTCCTTTATAAATTCCATATATGTATACATAAATGTATATATGTCTAAGTAGTAGGAAAAGGGGGAAGCTGGAACACTGGCTCCTGGCTGTGGGCACATGGGCAAGGTCGCCATCTTGGATTACGTCATGGCGGCCATTTTGTTGTGCATGGCGGCCATCTTGAATCAGTCCACCATCTTGGATTATGTCACAGCGGCCATTTTGTCACATGTCATGTCACATTATGTCGTAACATATCACATTGTCATATCATATTATGTCATGCTATATCATATCATGTTATATTATGTCATATCATGGCACACTATGTTACATATGTCATATCATGTCACATTATGTCACACTATGTCATATCACATTATGTCCTACGTTATGTCTTATATCATATGTTATGTCTTATGCTATATGTTATGTCATATGTTATGTCATTGTCATGTCGCCATTCTTGTCGTGTCCTCCATCTGGTTTGCAGCAGTCATTTGTTTGAGGGAATTGTACCCTGCAGGAGGGAATTTATTCCCTCGAAATTTCCCTTGTCTGTCGGGAAGGTCATGTTTGTTTCCAACATTGGCAACTAGGCAGCGCTAGTGTCGCAGTTTGTTTCCATCATTGACTGCTAGGTGGTGCTGCAGTCGGCATCCGCCATACTTACTCCTGGACATGTCCCGCCATGTTTGTTCCAACGTCTACATCGCCGTCTGCTAGAGTGCTCTAGTATCGCTATTGATGTAAGGTCGAAGTTGCTTGTGTTTGTATATGGGAGAGTAGACCTTATAATTTTATTTTTTAGCAAGTTAAACATTTTTAGTTTGCCGGGTGTTGGGCGCGAACTTGTAACCTTTGTGTTACCAGACATGTGCCAACTGTTTCTGTGCTGCTAGTAGTTTAGCCTTGTAATGTGTTTTAATAAGCTTGCGAGATATTTTGTTTCCATCTAAGCTTCCTCACATAAGAGTTTTTTTCTACACAAGTTACATTATATGTATTTTGTATTATTAACTATTTCTATCCTACGAAACCTCAAAGCGGGCAATTGAATAATTTTCATATGATTCAGAAAACCTCGACTAAATGCATGTACTGAAACCTCAATGCCGGCAATTGAATCATTTTCATATTATTCAGAAAACCTCGACTAAATGCATGCATGGAAACCTCAAAGCCGGCAATTAAATCATTTTCATATGATTCAAATAAATATTTACATGAACTCGACATCTGAGCTACTACAAAAAAAAAATACGAGTACCACCAAGACCTTAATGTGTTATACACAGAGCTATGTCACCACAATCATATTATTCATTCATGACTATTACAATTTTAATAATATTAAGACCTTTTTAGTAATACTTTGCAGATAGTGGGCTAAGTAAAATATTAATTGAGCGTACAAGGACTGTTGCATCTGATGCTCTTTAAGAAAAAAGTTATGACAGGCATATGAAATAATGTCTCACAAATACAATGTTAAGTTTTAAAAAAAATAATAATTTATTGAAAATTATTCAAATACATACAATGAACATTTACAATTCTGGAGGTGTCTGCGGCAGGTCATCTTATACATGGAAAAGTTACTGATTTTATCAGAATGTCCAACATTCTCGTGCATAGACGAGCGAAATGACACTTGATGTTGCAGAATAAACTTCCAGAAATTTCAGCTTCGTTTTCACTTGCAGACTCGTCATTACATGTTGCCTCTTTCATCTTGACTGATAATTAATAATTACCTTCACTGGCATATATTCCCTTTTTTCTCTTTTGTAATAACTCGTCAGAAAATTTGCCGGTGTGAAATTAATTTCTTGCAACAGTTTTTCTCTGTACACAGGACACAAATGAGAAGCACAACCAACCTTAACACATTGCATATGTGTAGATGTTATTGCAGTTATGTTATGTTGTAGTCCATCACATCTGTCCGAAACAACACATTCAGGCGTCTCAACTCCTGATTTCAATTGGTCCAGAGTTAGTGGTAGCGGCAAAAATGGTTTGCACAAGTAAACTGCACAGTTATCACTTTCACATGCAAAACAAGCTGTAACATTGCTGGTAGTCCTTGGTGAAAAGGGGTTAAATGTTACGCAGAAATGGTTGCCATCCCTACACATTTCAAAATAAGTTCTGTTCAGAATATCACCACTATCTTCTTCACTTTCGAATTAAATTTCATAAATTACACACTGTTTGCTGGGGACCACATAGGCATAGTTACCAGCCCAGGGCTCGAAAATTTGACGAGATAGATCTTCCTCCTCGGTAGGCTCAGGTCTTGAACATCATTGAAGTTTTCAGAGTCGCTAAAGGCATTATTGTTGCGATCCTCTATTTCTCTACGTTTCTTGTAAACCTCTTGTTTGATACATGAAAACAGATAACTTTCGGCTCCATATTATGAGTCAGGCCACATGTACATGACTATGAGAAAACAGTAAGGAGTAATAAGTTGGCCTATGACAAATACACTTCACACATCAAAGGCGTGCATGGAGATACCCAGTGAAGCTTCAATTTCTTCAAAATAATACTGTGAGTCCAGCCTCTGCAACTTTCCACCCAGCGAATAACTTCTCTGCTACGTCTCAGTTCGTAGGATATACAACTCTCACTGTTTCGTTGGATGATTATCTCCCCTTTAGCTTGATTAATTAGCTCTTCAGTTGTGGATGGTAGCTTGCTGTCTGGTCAGAGATGGAAAACAGGACAGTCGAAAAAGTTGCAGGGAATAGGCACCACACTAAACACATCTTCGTCGTTGACGCACAGAAAGCAAAATTCTAGTCGATCTGGAAGACCAGCAGACATGCAGTGCACCCATCGAAAACCATTTTCTGCCTCGACGTAGGTTTGAAACTCTTCTGGTCGGAATCTGACGTCAATTGTTTTATGTGAACAAGCAGCGACTGAGCCGCCTCCTCGTCTGGGACTGATATTTATTGTCTATGTTGACGTCACATTAGCTGGCATCGCCATCATTGTCATCACCCAAACACCTCAGCCATAGCAATAGCACATTCAGGCGGGAACAGGTCAGATCCTGCTCATATGACCCGCAGATGTGTTCAGGCTTGACGAACTTTGCGTTCAAGTAGCGAAGCAAAGGACACTTGCATGTAGTTTGTAAGTCGATAATGTTTACATTTTCATTACAATAAATGCTACGCCATTTTTCTGCTCCACCCCAGCAACAAAGGCGACTTCTTCATCATCTATAATTTCAGTTAAAACATCTTTAATTTTCTCATAGTCTTCATGTCCGTCTTCCCAGTGTAGACCATGATAGTTTTTTGTAAGCCATCTATTGGTGCATTTACTGTTTTTATCCAGCAATTCCCAGTGAAATGGTGGCAGAAATCTATGTGTTGCCACATTTCCATCATGGTAGGCTAAGCTAACCTCTTTAAGAATAAATCCAAGTTGAGACTGGAAGACCTGGATGTTTGCGAACATGATGACTGCCAAGATTGAACTGAGCTTAAGTAAGTATTTTCACCACTTCATCCCTTGCATTGTAGGTTGCCAAACAGTCGTGGATTATGAGAGCATAGGCCTGTGTACTGACATGTATATTCTCTGCTGCGGTAATTTCAATGCGACAGTCTATTACACCAGTGTTTATTCGATCGTCTTGCCTACTTACATCAAATACAAGTAGTGGAGCACTGTTCATAAAATCATCTGGTTGGAGTGTAGTCGATGCTTCGTGACCATAGTCTGATTTCTGGAAATCAGCAAACATTTGGTATGCCAACATGAAAGAACCATTACTGAAATTCGTGTTGAGATCCACATATGGAAAACTTTCAGAGTTCAAATAAACTTTGGCATTTTTTATACTGATATGATCGAACTTTGAGCGATCTGCACTTGCGGTATTCTGTCGCCTGGTCTGGAATGCTAGAATTATGTAGCGTGGTTTTTCTGGTGCAAATGATGATTTAACATTCCAATTTACATTTTGAGACTATGTAAGTGCTGGACAAGTTTCCAAACTCCACGAGTGTAAAGCCACATCTATATTCCTTCCTTTCTCGACAAACTTGAGTAGCTTTATTCTCTCTTCCATCTTTACATGGACATGTGGCAGCAACCACTCTATCGATTGTATAGAAAGTGTCATGGCCTCAGGGTTTTCTGCAGTATCAAGTAAAGCATTTGTCTGAGTATTAGCTAAAATTATGACCAACTCTTGTTTAGAATTCACTATTATATGTTTATAATCTTCGGGGAATCCTAGCAGCGAGGAAAGACATACACAAATTTCAAATCTTCCACCTTCATACACAGGAACTTTATAATTTGGTTCTATTCCCCATCCAGCCATTTTGGCTGCGGGTAGTTGGTTGTGTGTTAGAGACAGGTAGTTCTTCATAGTAGCAGTAATACCTACATCTCTTGTCTGAACAACCTCTACACCATTCAGTTAATAAGCTATTTTATTAATCATGTGGAGTACTCCATTTCTAATTATCTTCGTAGTTACAGGCACTGCATTTCACACCTTGGTTATAGTGCCTCTGAATCTCAAATATGAGTTGAATGGTTAAGTATAAATGTCTTGGTTTTGCACTGGTATTCGAACCTCAGATGACAGCTGGTATGGTCCAGGCAGGTATGGCGAATAAGCATGGAATTCAGACTTTGTAATGGAATCCTCGTAACTAATGGGCTCGTCCACATTAAATATTTCTGCTTCCATTCTTCTTGACTTTGAAGCCTAGACTCTTCAAAGAACACAATATTTTGCGTGTTAACACGATGGATGCTCGCGACAACCTGATCTTTGGCTTGGTGGGGAGACTTGATTTTATAATCTTTCTTCAAATGCAAGCGTAATGTAATTTCTTCGTTTCTGAAATTAATCAGTTTATCATCCTGGTCGACTATACGAACAATAACTTCCTGCACGTACTTCTCTATGATTGGTGCATAAATAAAATTTTTTGGAACTTCTACCAGCTTGAAGCCAGACGGAACAGTCGCCGCAAACTCGTGTAGTGTATGGTTTGGTTTACCATGTAGATATGAGCCTGTTACAAGATTGCAGTTTACTCTTATAACATTCACCGGCAAAATGTTTACAGGTAGTGTTGACTGGTGAACTTTTCCACTCTCATACACCTCGTGTTCGAAACCTAGCATGGATGCTAGAGTATCGTTCTTGGTAATGTCAATATTGTTGCTGCACAACATTTCACTTTTCAGAGTGTTTGGATTTCCTCGCAAAACAAAAGTTACCCCAGTACCTAATGCTTGCTTGATATATGCTGCAATGTCTTCGATCTCATACGATCCTATTGGTACTGTAACCTCTGAAGTGATATCATTTTTTATGTAGCAAAATTTGCAGTTTGAACTGTCCACATTAGGTACAGAGAAATAAGTTTGGAAATCTATCAGTGCCACTGACCATGAACCTTTTAAATCTAGAGCTGGAAAATGCACAGAGCGTAGCTCAGAGCTCTTGCCTGTCATGATCAACATTACAGACATGACTGATGCAAAGTAGAGTTTGTGCCAACATTTATTAATCACTAATTAAAAACTGAAGACATAATAGGCCACAGTTCCACTGGCTAGGCAATTGTTCATTAAAATAGTTTAAAATTAAATTCATACCATGAAAATACTTGCGCATCTCTATGGGTGGACGAAGGTTTCCAAAACTATCGTGGTAATTGACATTGTTTCCATATTTTGTAAGAGACCCAGTGAGTTCCTCGTCCATTAGCTGAATCTAAATTTATAATTCCACATTCGTTGCTTCTGGGTTTTGATGCTAAATTGTCTCTCATAAACACACCTCTGAAATTTGGTATTTGTAATTTTCTAGCAGACTTTAGTAAACCTACGTTTGTTAGGCATCTGTCGGGTAGCATATTTAAGATTGCATCCTTCTCTTTCTGGTTCCCTCTTTCCAATTTCCTCAGCCGACAGGATAAGGTCTTAGGTAAAGTCCTTTCCCGTTTTTTGACCTTAGTGCAATAGCTTCCATTTGCTTGTTGTGATGTTGAAGTTCTTCCAACTGCTTGCCTTGATTTTTAGATGAATTCACTGCTTTAGCAATACCACTAACTCCACCAATCAGACCACATAGTGCTGCTAAGCCAGGTAGGAGAAATGGCAGGAAGCCTCCTTGTTTCTTGCTCACTTTCTTCTTCTTACGAGTCTTCTTTTTCATCTAATTGACTATATTTTTGTCATAACGTGTGGATGCAGGATTAGATTTAATTCGAGTGTTTGTCGGTGCGGATGGACTGCACTTTATTCGCAAGCCCATTCCTTGCTTGACTTTAGTCTTCATGATCTCGGATACTACCCAAGCTGCTATTCGCTCACCAAACTTTGAATCTTTAGATTTAGCAATCTTCTTTGCCTTGTCAGCGAGAACAGAGTCAGCAGAGTGCCTATCTTCTAGCTTAGTACTATTAGCATAAGCTACATCGTGCTCCTTGCACGCCTCGTCCAATCCATTAACTCCGACGTAACCGCGCTCGAGCCTCTTCTTTAGCTTCGTTCCTGGCCCACAGAAACAGAATCCAAGAATATGTGCTTCGAATGGTAAATTATTTATAAGAGTATTCACTAGTCCTCTTCCGCTCTTGACCTTACTCCTACGAGGCATCACGATACACTGAGTTGAAAGTACTTAGGAACATGTTTTATATATTTCATTCAGTATCATTCTAGCCTGCGAACAGTACGTTTGTTAATGATGCACCTCCGCTGTCGCTTCTGTGGTGAAGTATTTTCAGTCATGCGTAATGTGTTCAATCATGAAGAAACTTCATGTAAGATGAAAACTTCAAGACTAAAATTTAAGTGTGAAGTTTGTCAACATCAGTTTTCTCGAAGGGATATTATGATAAGACATTTCAGAAATTGTAGTAAAGCATCTCCCTATGCACTATGGACTCCGCACATAACTCTGCATGCTCTGCACATAGCTCCGCGCGCTCCGCAATATGCTCCGCACACTCCACAATCAGTTCTGCACGCTCCACAATCAGCTCCACAATCTGCTCTGCATGCTCCGCAATCTGCCCTGCATGCTCCGCAATCTGCCCCACATGCTCCACAATCTTCTCCACACGCTCCACAAGTTGTTGGTGGTAATATACGTATTGACAGGCAAGAAGTTAGTTTGCTCATACATATTACTTCCGAGGATGAATTAACCTCTCGCGAATTTAGACATGGTCCCCTGCTTCCCAATACTGTGCATTGCATCATAGCAGGGCCATCCAACTGTGGTGAGACATGCGTGCTGTTAAGTTTGCTGGAGGAGCCTAATGGTGTTTGTTTTCGAGAATGTGTACCTATACTCGAAATCATTACATCAACTAAATTATCAGCGACTTGGAAAAATTCTAAGTTACTTGAATGGACTAGAGTATTTTCCATTCAGTGACAAAGAATCCATGGTACCGCCAAGCGATTCTCTACCAAACTCTGTGATTGTGTTCGATGATGTAGCTTGCGAGAAACAGGCTCGTATCCAGGAATACTTCTGCATGGGAAGACATATGTTAGTAGATTCCCTTTACATTTGCCAGACTTATTCACGTATACCGAAACAGTTATTGAGAGATAATGCCAACCTGCTGGTTTTGTTACGTATGGATGACTTGAACTTGAGACAGGTTTACTCTGATCATGATAATACAGATATGATTTTTGATAAATTCAAAGGTGTGTGCATTTTGTTGGAGTGATCCTTACGGATTTCTTGAAGTAGCCAAAGACTTTCCCTTTCTTAAAGGAAGGTATCGACGTGGATTCGATCAGTTCTTAAGCCTCCGTCAATGAGAGATGAACTACATCATTTCAAAGTTTGGCTGCAATGGTCTGAAACGTAAAATGGAAAGTTGTTTCACACCTACGGATAATGGAGACTGTAGTGCCGAAGGAAAAAGACTTACAAATATTGGAAGTCCGAGAGAAGATGGAGATGCTGTTAACAAGGCGCATATTAACACACTTCATGTTGACTTGATTAGTTTAGTACAAAATGTGCTGGATAGAACAATTAATGGTATTGCAAGTATGGTAAATGACATGAATGTTATACTCGATGTTATCCCCGTTGATATGGAGACATTGCTGGACAGGAAGCTTAATGCAATAGAAGGGCTGATAAATGAAGCTTGTGGTGAAGACAAAGTCCTGGATGAGGTAATGCAACACATTACTAAACTTGAAGCTTTAATTTAAAATATTGAAAACACGATAAAATCTGCTTCTAACCTGCCTTCAGTCATTGTTTTCGATGGGAAAAATAATAAACCAAGCTCTACGCCACCACCTAAGAAGACCAGCATATAAATACCCTGTCATATCATTGTAAATGGGTAGTACAATATCTGACACTGTTGGTGACTTACATGCTGTGATTAAAAGTATTCACGCAAAGTACTTGACTGCTCAACAGTCTAGAATGGAACGTGATATGATTAATGAAGAAGCTTTTAAACCTATAACATAGCGACTGGATAGTTTGAAGCTGAAACCACCATCATCGGTGACAGTGAAGAAGGAAAAAGAACCTCAAACTATAGTCAAATGCAAGAAACCACTTTATGAAATTGATGCAGATGATTTGTCTCTCTCCGAGTGGAAACGGAAAAAGGAACAAAGCACAATACTTCATGATTACTTGACAAACTCACGGTCCAAAGATAGGACATATGGAGTGTACAAGCAAAATGAAAAGTATTTCTTGGGAAACAAGCAAATTTTATTCTTGCCCAGTAATGACATACAAGAAGGGTCTGTCATAATCAAGCCAGCTTCCAGACTTTACGAATTACTGTTTAAACAGAATCCTGGCAATTATTCGCAAGGTGCCCTGGAACCGTATAAACAACTTTTGAAACTTACGAGTGCTCATTTGAAGAATAACAATCCTACCAGCAATGAATATAAGGATGAAACACATCAGAAGTTTAGCATTATTTCCCAGCTGTTCCCAGATGTAGGAGCTGCCATTGGTTCTGGTCTCGACCTAGGTATGAAAATAGAAGATGGACGGCAACCAGAATACGTTTACTGGAATAATGTTAATGAAATTGTCGACAGACTACGTCTACTAGTTGCTTCTCAGCAAGCAGGCAATAACTCTCATACGAATTAAATATCTAACATAATAGAAGAACTACGTGAAGACGGCTACATAGAATGAGTCGACAAAACATTGCTAGGGAGCTGCACAAGCCTGCAAGGCGAAATTATCCTCGATGTAAAGTGCAGATGTTTGGTTTACAGGACTTGTACCAAGCAGACTTGGTTGAAATGATTCCTTATGCTCGTAAGAATAAAGGCTACAAGTATATGCTGACTTTTATCGACTGCTACAGTAAATATGCATGGGCTGTGCCTGTAAAATCTAAGAGTGGCAGAGATGTAACAAATGCAATGAACATTGTTTTAAATGACAAAGGTCCGCCCCAGAATCTGCATACTGACCTCGGTAAAGAATTCTACAATTAATCATTTCAAGCACTAATGTCGAGACATAAAATTAACCACTACTCTACTCACAGTGGTCTTAAGGCTAGTATCGGGGAAAGATTTAATCGTACTTTGAAGAATGAAATGTGGAAACAGTTTTCAGCACAGGGAAGCTAAAAGTGGATGGATATATTGTCCAAGCTAGTGTCAAATTATAATCATAAAGTATATCGAACCACGAACATGAAGCCTGTTGATATCAAGGACAACTCTTTACTACAAACTGTTTACAAAAATGGGAAGAAACTGGACCTGCACAAACCTTAAGCAAAGGTTGGAGACTAGGTAAGAATATCAAGAGTGAAGGGAACATTTACTAAAGGCTACATACCAAACTTGCATATAAATAAAGCGAATTAAACTTGCTTTGTTTAAAGGAATCAACTTTTGATTATCATTTGTGTCCTGTGTATAGAGAAAAACTGTTGTAAGAAATTAATTTCACGCCGGCAAATTTTTTGACGAGTTATTACAAAAGAGAAAAAAGATAATATATGCCAGTGAAGGTAATTCTTAATTATCAGTCAAGATGGAAGAGGCAACATGTAATGACGAGTTTGCAAGTGAAAACGAAGCTGTAATTTCTGGAAGTTTATTCTGCTACAACAAGTGTCATTTCGCTCGTCTATGCACGAGAATGTTGGACATTCTGATAAGATCAGTAACTTTTCCATGTAGAAGACGACCTGCCACAGACACCTCCAGAATTGTAAATGTTCATTGTACATATCTGAATAATTTTCAATAAATTATTTTTTTTTTTAACTTAATATTGTGTTTGTAAGACATTATTCCATATGCCTGTCATAACTATTTTCTTAAAGAGCATAAGATGCAGCATCCTTGTACACTCAATCAAAATTTTACATAGCACACTATCTGCAAAGTATTACTAAAAAGGTCTTAAAATTATTAAAATTGTAATAATCATGAATGAATAATATCATTGTGGTGACATAGCTCTGTGTATAACACATTAAGGTCGTATTTTTTTTTTGTAGTAGCTCAGATTCGAGTTCATGTAAACATTTGTTTGAATCATATGAAAATGATTCAATTCCCGCTTTGAGGTTTCAGTGCATACATCTAGTCGAGGTTTTCCGAATCATATGAAAATGATTCAATTGCCCGCTTTGAGGTTTCGTAAGATAGAAATAGTTTACACTACTTAATATATAATCAATAAAACACAGGTATGCTAAAAATTAAAATAAATTAAATGTGAACATTTATCTGGTCCAAAAGTTATTTTTATATATACACTATTTAACCTTGTCCTTTCGTCGATGTATTCGTAGCTCAGTGGGCTAGGGCACATGTCTGGTAACACTAAGGTTGCAAGTTCGAAACCAACACCCGGCGAACTGTAAAATTTTAACTCACTGAAAAATTAAATCATTAGGTCTATTCTCTCATATACAAACACAAGCAACTTCAACCTTACAGCAATAGCGATACTAGAGCACTCTAGCAGAAGCGATGTAGATGTTGGAACAAATATGGCGGTGCTCACATAATATGGCGGATGCTGGCACCTAGCAATCAATGATGGAAACAAACTGCGATACTAGCGCCGCCTAGTAGCCAATGATGGAAACAAACATGACCTCCCCAGCAGATGATGACCCAGGGAAATTTCGAGGGAAAAAATTCCTTCCTGCAGGGAAAAATTCCCTGCTGGAAACAAGATGGAGGACACGACAAGATGGACGACATGTGACATGGCATATTGCAAAAGAAATAACATATAGCATAAGAAATAACATATGGCATAAGATATAACATAAGACATAACATATGGCATAAGACATAACATATGGCATGAGACATAACATATGGCATAAGACATAACATATGGCATAAGACATAATATATGTTATAAGACATAATATGATATAAGACATAGCATATGACATAATAGGACATGATATGACATAACATATTATATAAGTCATAACATAGGACATAATGAGATATGACATAACATAGTGTGATATAATATGACATAATGTGACGTGACATAGTGTGGCATGATATGACAGTGTGACATGACATATGTAACATAGTGTGACCTGATATGACATAATGGTTATGACACAATGTGACATGATATGACATAATGTGACATGACATGTGACAAAATGGCCACTGTGCAAAACAAAATGGCCTTGCTCATGTGCCCACAGCCAGGAGCCAGTGTTCCAACTTCCCCCTTTTCCTACTATTTGTGTATATACATATATATAATTGTGTGTACATATATCAGCGATTTGGAACTAAGTAATCTGTTAAATTTCTATATTCCAGCTAGTTCGTATATTTCCACTGCAAGTAAAGATACACATTGCTGCATGCCTTTGTTTACATAGGCTTGTGCAATGTTTACATATACAATACACTGCTCTAAATCTGTTATCTGCAATGTATACTTATTAAAAAAACAAGCTATTCATAACAGCTGTCGTTATGGTAAGTATATAAATACCTGTGACTAACTTCTGTGTAAGATTATTTCTGCACATCGCCTCTTAAATATATGCATTATGGTCTCTCTGTAGTTCCCCTCGCTTAATTCGTATACGGTTCGTAGTTTTAAAAATGTCAACAATTTTGTATGTAAAAGTCTATGTTAAAATTTAGCTCGCTTAAATGTAGACACATTATTGTGGCAGTGGCAAGTGACGAAAAATGTCTTAACGCTTGCGAATACTATCCAGAAATAGGTTATACATGTAAAAAAAGCTATGCATACGGAAATGGGGTTGCATACCATCGACATTATGCAGTACACATGATATGCATGATGTAATGAATGTTGCAGTAATTTTTTTAAGTGTCTTCTCCCTGTTTCAATGCATACTGTAAACTGGCGTTCCTTGTTTCAGCGTACCCTTATGACGATCCCTGAAGTTTGTCTTATTTGGTCGAACTCATGTTGGATACTTGGATACACTTTCAAAGGATATTAGTGTTCGGTACGGGTGTTGCTTACACCAAGGAGTTTACATGTCCCAGACGAAGTATCCATAGGATTTAAATCAAATTATCAATCAGGCTAATTAGTATATCTCTCCCTCGAACAATCCATCTTCGCTGAAATCGGTGATTCATACTGTTACTATGTTTAGAGTAACAACTCAATCCGGATTGAACTTGGAGTGGATTGAAGAAACGTGATTCTTATTTTACTTTAAACACATTCCTACTGGACTGAAGCAGGAGAGGAGGGAGTAATCCAGTCTAGTTGGCGAGGTGGATTGGAACATTTACTTTAATCACCCATCTGACTGAACTGAACGAAGACGAAGCTGTCGCCATATTGAATCGTTTCCCTGGTTGTGTAAAAGGTTACAATCGTCCTGGGATAGCTAAATAAAACTGTTTTATGTTATAACAATAATGATAAGTGACAAATATAAATATTCCTAGGAATAAATTCAAACAAAATGTCTAACCTATATTTAGATCTTGCTTTTTTGACAGTCCTTTGTTCCAAGAGAACAAAAGATGCCTCTAAACACTGATTTAGTCCATGTTTACATGTTAATCTGGATCGAAAATTTACTGTAAACACATTTTAGTCTACTTTCGATCTAAGTTCGCTCCATATTGAATCCAGCCCAAGTTCAGTCCAGTCCGTAATTTTACTATAAAAGCACTATATGGCTTACTAAGACTGAAATGGGCGGGTGCACCGTCGTGCATAAACCACATTTCTTGGATTACTCCCAGGTGTACATCTCGGAGGAAGTGATGCAACTCGTCCCTGAGGAACTGAAAATGATTTACCAGTCAGTCGCCGAGGGAGGAAACAGAGTCACAGAAGATGATCGTTAATGTTTCCACTTCAAACATTCAGGCAGGATTGCTACTGATGCTCATCGTAAGGATTGGCATATTGGTCCAGTAATTTTAAACAATAAAATCGCAAAAATCCGTGTGGTTATAATTTATGATATGTTGTTAGGACCAGCACCAGTAGTGTTAATACATGTTTGCAGCTTTGAAATGCGTATGCCAACTGCGTAACATTTGAAAAACTGTCATATTGTCTGCATTTTTCATTGTTATTTCTTATAACTCCTAAAGTATGATTTATAGGGGAACATCTGTAAAAAAACATATTTTTAACTACATTAAATTATCAACAATTTAAGGCACGCTTCAGATCTCTACGTTCAATTGATGTAACAGCTATCCACCATCCATCACTACAAATGTTCTAACCCCCACGGATATGTTTTGGGGGAGCAGAGTGAAAGCTAAGTAGAAGTTACATTTTGTACCTTTAGGTGTACCCAAACAGTGTATTGTTTAAACTCGCTGGGAAGTACAGGAGCTGCAATGTGTATGTAACACGACACAGTGAGTACATATTTTATTTACTTTCTACAAAACATTGTTACTTTACAGCTAGCAAGTTTCAGAGCAGTATGTGTTTAAACTATCAGCTATCTATCCCAGTACAGGCATGTATATGACATATAACAGCCTCCTGTAATGCGCGCAAGTGATGGTTGGTTACATGCACCACAGCCGCATGCAGTCTGGCAATACATTCCTCGACGCTTTCCATTGATTCACAGTACGCTAGTTCCTTTTAGGAATCCTCACAAGAAGTAGTCTAAAGTATTGAAATCGGATGACCTTGTTTGCAGGGACACATGTCCACTACATCCGATCCAACCTTTACGTTGGTTTTATGGTCTTACTATCGACAATAGAGGTGTGATTGCTATACTCATTAATCTTGATTTAGGTCCGGATACTTGTACTCGAGAGCTTTCCCGCGATTTACGTTCCATCCTGTATAATAATTTGGCCATATTATGTTCTCATGTATGGTAGTTGCACTCAGTTCACTCATTTGTTACACACTTTCTACCTAATCCCTAGGTCACTACTCATGAGGTTACCGTATCAGAACTGTCTGAATCTCCCGTATTCTTTAGTTTCATTTTGGAACGAATTTCTAGCTAAACCAGGCCTTGATAAATAATAGTATTACATCTCAATCATTTTCTACGTGACCAACATCTCAACCTTAAAATGATAGTTTATAATGTCATCTTTCTGTGTCATGGTCATTCGCCACATAAGCACAAGGCTCGATAAAATAAATACAGTGCTGTTTATAAAACTACAGCTGTCTAGTACAGAGCAGAAGGCAATGCCGAAGGTCATGAGAAGGAAGAGAAAAGCACTTTTACCGACACGAATTTCTTGGTGATAGAGTTTGGCAGCAAGAAGAGATGTGTGTTACAGGAGGCAGTGCCTGTGTGCGTGGAGCAGCGCAGTGGCCGAGTGGACGACCGGTTCTGTGAGCGGAACCCAAAACCTCCCAGCACCAGCCGCGTGTGCAACCAGAGACCCTGCAAGGCCAGGTTAGTCCATGACAGCCATACAACTAATCTGCTTTAAAAATACATCCACTTGTACTATACTGTGTTTTGTATAACTTAAGTTATATTTGACAGCCACTTATGGGCAATAACAATTAAAATTTTGTAATATGTGTCACAATGCAAGACTTTTTAGTTCTAAAATGAACCGGAGATTTCACAATTTTTACTGTAAATTTTGTGTTGCATTGTGACACCAGTTACAAAATATTAATTATTGTTGCCCATAAGTAGCTCTCAAGTTATACAGGAGGTTATACTTAACAGAGTATATTAATTAAGCTTATTACTTCAGACTGAAAGATTCTAAGCAAATGCTACAACTTCGGCATTATGCCCTAATGACTTACTGGTACTAGTAATGTTTGGCAAGTTTTTAAATAGGAGACTGAAGGAGATACCAAGTGTAATTTTCCATCTGAGATTACATCACTCAGCTGCAATCATTCTTTCATATAGGACCTACTCAAAAAGCACCAAAACGACCATACATTTCTTCAATATTGTAATATCTTAGAATTATAACCAATTCTATGCTAGCAGCAGATTTGTGACTTTGGCCACCATCTAGGATGACATCACATATTTCCAAAAATAGTGAATACTCAAAAAATGGGGACCCCTCCAAAAAAATGCTCAAAAATGTTCAAAAATCAAAAAAAAATTCAAAAGAGGTTTTGAAAATTCCTTTTAAAATATCAAACAAATTCATAAACATTAAATTTAAAAAAATAATAATCTACAAAAAATTGCCAAATATTTTCTAAAATACTTTAAAAACTTCTGTTGTTCCTAGAAAATATCCCATTTTCCTCAAAAATTTCCCTTTTAAGTGGCATTAAGTTTCCAAATTTCAGGAGTCAGTCGCATCCTCAGTGCGGCAGATATCGTGTTCGGCATCGCTACCGCCAGTGTGTGGCAATTCAGTCCACCTGTACCTTATCCCTAAAGCTTGACAGGAGACACCTTGCTGACTGTTACGGTTGTAGGGTTGTCACTCCTCGCCAGTCAGTCGCGGATGACCAGGGTACACCGTAGCAATACAACCCAAGCATAAATCTGACAGGGTAGTTAAATACCGCTGACAGAAGGAGATTACGATCCTTCCAATCGCAGTGGCAAGTAATCAAAACACACTCACCTAGCCACTGTGTAGAACCACTTGGCTGAGGTCGAGGCTATCCAACCTCTACGAAACCGCTTCGTGGACGAGCCCTATTACTAGGCGGACCAGTCCAGCGACCCAAGGACTCACTCTGTGAGTCTCCTCCCAAGCAGGAGTTCAGAACCACCACCACTTAAAGTCCGACCAGTAATCAGATCAGCGCAAGGCTAGGACTTCCACGCCGATCCCGTGGGTACCTGCGATACACAATGCATCAGAGTTTTCACCCGAGTAGGTATCCGCCCTCCAGAGCTCCAGAATACCTTCTTCAGACCAACAATACTCGAGATCTGCACCGAAGGGCACTACTGTGTGCCTCAATTGGGACATATAATCTATTCGTAGGTTACACAGCAGGCTGGAGCATCTATACCAGTTTCTGGAAGCTGGCCTAAGAAAACCCCGCCGCAAATCTTTCCTCTATGCACAAGGGGGGCCACCACTTGCCCAGTCTTCTTCCTCACTCTGTTAGCCGCTGTGCAAGCACAACATTACCAGCCCTGACCACAAGGAGGTGGAGATGGACTTGAGTGCGAGTGGCTATATACTCGCATCACACCCCATTGTGGTTTGTGACGATCGCAGATGGGGAGGGAAGATTGGACAGGGCACAGTAGACGAATCACATCTTCTGCACCCAACCTCCACTGGAGTTTCCAGCCGACTGAGGGACGTTGTTACTAGACAGGGAGGTACTAAGAACTCCCCACCGTTCCCAAGTATGCCGAGCTCCCCAGCTAGTGTACTTCTTGTAAATCCCAGGGCCGGGTACCATACACCTCGGCCTCACTACCATCAGGCCCCTCAGGGCCAATGCAGCAGATAATCAGAATCAATCTATTTATTTTCAATATTTTATATATTACACTTTAAAATATGTTACTACACACTTGTATAAATTTTACATCAGCCACGCAGTTACAGTATTGACATTTTATAATAAAAAAATACTGTTTATTAATAAATAATGAATAATTACTTAAAATCTATTACTCATATTTATTGTCTTTTTGACTGGCTTTTGGAAACATGCATATCCAACTCACCCCTTGATTACTCAAATACCAATTCTACTAGCATTCATGTTAATTGAAAACATAATTATATTTTTTTTATTTTAACATTTTGTTTTATTTTCTTATATTTTGTACTATAACCTATATGGCTCTCATTTACAGAATGATTATACCTCTACCATCACTACTCGAACGTACGTCATATTGGTTTTGGCTTATTCGATATTTTTTTAGCTATATTAAACTTAATTTTATTTCATACTCATATTATACTTCATTTTATACTATATTTAATTTGGGTCTTTATGATTGCTCATAAAATTACACAAGATCACGTTATTCTTCATATATATTTTATTTAGTTAAATACTGTACACGTATTTTATATTAATTCCTTTTATTTATATTTATTTTGTATTGTAACAAGCACGCACATATGACTTAACAATTTACCCATTTATTAGTTGCCTTATTTTCTCTCATACACTTAGCAGGCACCTATCATATTGATTTTATTAACTCATTGTTTTTATTATACTATTTATTAAAAAAAACTACTTGTTATTTTCCTTATGATCAGTTCTAGGCTTTATACTTTCACACAATCCACTTACGAACCGAACATACTATTATGACTGCACCAAACACATTCCAGCTGTAAAGATTTAATTTTTAGCCACGGTCACACTGAAGGTCAAACCTGTTCAGTTAAATACACTCGACAGCGGAGCTGGATCGTGCTCAAAGCTTAAACACGTTTGCGAGACTATAAACTCAATGCAGTTTCTAACCTCAACAAACTGGGAACCAGAAATGTATCATATTTAATTATTTTCACATATGCATTCAATATTCGTGATTTTTTAGTTATCGTATAATGCTGCTGTGTGCAAAGCGGATATAATTATTTTACGCCTAAAAGTTAATTAAACTTAACGAATGCAAAATGTCGGACCAAAAAGCAGCCATATTTGTTACACCGATCGTTTCTCCAAGCAGCCAATCGGAGAGACGCATCAAAGATATGGCGTTCGAAACTACATAGGTATGAAACCAGTTTACTTTGAACGAGTAGAGAATGCGATCTGAACTCGTTCGTAGCTCGTGTAACCACTTCAAAAACTGAACATGTTTAAGTGAAGTAGTAGTTCTGTATGCAGTGTGACCGTGCGACTGTGAAAGGTTCGGAGTTTATTAAATTATGTCTGGATTTATATAAACTGCCAAAGTATTTGCTACACAGTACAATACCAACACAACAAATGAATATTTTGTATTATTACAGAGCAGTTTAACTAAGCCCATTGTGAATTCCTACAGTGTGCTATATGCTCACACGGATAATTCAGTCTCCAGTTTTGAAGCAAACTGTGTACGGCTTACATCAGCCAATTTTCAGCCAATCTCTTCAACCACACATAAAATGACAAAAAGTATGAGGCATTACAACGGCTTGAAATGGTTTAATGTGCCAATGTATGGAAATCAGGAAATGGGGTCTTACATTCACTAGAAAATAATATTAGTTTTTTTATACACTGTCAGCTTGTCTTAATCTTATTTCTTTTTTTAAATTATCTTCATTAAAATTTTTATGAAAGGAAGTAAAATTTAAAACGAAACATATATACTTAGTTGGTTTGATTAAGTGTTTTAAACGATTGAATGATTGTGCAGTTATTTGTGGTGACTGCCGTAGTACAATGGTAGAAATGCATATCTTCATCAAGTCCTCGACTTATCAGTAAGACTTTTTGCTTTAAGAACCCAAACCATACTAATGTTCAGAATGTTAAGAAAGTTATTATCATACCACAAAATTTTCCCGATGCTATTAATCTCAACACATAGGTACATGATTGTCACAAAAAAAATGTTTTCAAAGTTCAGTTGAACAACATTTCATTTTTTGTAACAAAATGCCATTAATCAAAGAAATCTTTTAGGGATTATTAAAGTAAGTTCAGGGACAGCAGAGGTTTTACTGATAAGTAAACAACTTGATTAGCAGTCATTTATTAGGTAAGATTCTTACCTTAAAAACAGTATCAGAACAATATTTTTCAAGGAGCAACTTAGAGGTTATGTAAGTTGGTAATTCCAGTGTGACTAAAGAGCTGTTAGTCAGTGTAGTATTTGCTCGGCAGGTGGCGTGTAGGTCCATGGAGGCGCTGCTGTAAGCTCAGAGGCAGTGTCGGCTATCAGGTGAGGACCTTGGCATGCCTGCAGGAACCACAGACAATCGGTGGCGAGGAGGTGTACACAGACGAGAAGACATGCACTGAGAAGCACCCCAACACAATACGGCGCTGCAAAAATCCAGAGTACTGCCCCAGGAACCGCAGACACCTGGATTTCGCGAACAACGTGGAAAAACCTAGGTGGAGCAATGGAGCTGGCCCTGCTGACACAAGAAAGTCCACCTTTGTCGATAGAGCGAATGTCGAGGATGCGTACCAATCAGACTCAGTAACCGGGGACGATTACACAGAAGTGGTTTATGACGAAGATTCACCATTGTTCTGGGAGAAACTGGACGACACATACCAGGCCTTGTTGAAACATCCGCCAACTCTGAGATCTGGTGCAACATACTACGACCACCAGATGTCAATGCCAAGAGAACAGGAATGGAGTCATGAAGGTGAATACGGAGTACAGGATGAAGGAAGTCAGTGCGATGACATGGGGAAGTCACGTGAAGGACGTGCTCCCCAGCATATCAAGACCAACGAGACGAGGGTTGTCCTAGACCGTGCACCTGAGCCCTTCCTCATGGAGGTGCCTCTGGTGAAGAAGGGGTACGAGCTGCGCCTGTCGGAACGTACCAAAGAAGAGATGGGTGACAAAGTTCCCGATTTGGCACTAGCTGAGACCCTTGTACCAGACAGGAGCCGTGCTAGAAACTTTACGGATGAGGCTGCTGTTAGGAAGCACGGAGTTCTGCGACCACTGTCACCGAGCACCTAGTTCTGTTTTTCTCATTGGTTCAAATAAACGCCATTTTACTCTCCGTCTAATATTTAATTAATATTTCTATTCATCACTAGCCAGTACTGGTGATCTATAATCGTGTTTACCATCAGTGAGAAAATAGCATAATCAGAAACATAACAGTATATCTTGTTACTCTAAATTAAGTACACACCATAAGTTAATACTCTTTTGGTTTTGTTGCTACCGAAAATATTTTAAGATACTTATATAACAGAATTTCAAAGAGAAAAGCTGACCAAAATGATGTTAGCGTATTAGTCAAAAAGTTGATACATGTGTCATCAGGCGGCGTTTCTGGGCGACCAAGATTATGTAAGAGCTCGTTCGGAACACTAATATTGAAGGAAAAGGAATGGTAGCTGCCATCAATAGAAATGCATATCATTTTCCAGACTAGCTCGATGGTATGAGCAAGTCATAAGCTGGTATAACGACTATCTTGCCCGGTAGGTAGAGCATGGTTCTTTTTATCGAACCATGTTAACTTCGATGCTTCGCGAGAACGTTGCTAGTGTCGTGACGGCTGCGCGAAAATGCGAGATGGATAGTCCTTTCATTATGCTTCTATCAGAATTATGGTGTCGAATGTACGACAGTACCAAAGAGGAATATATTCAGAGGTTGGTACGAAATTTACAGTAGAGACATGTTATTTTTGTGTGTTGGAGAATCTGCCTGGAGATAATCTGCCACTTTTACGGTTTTTTAAATTTTTGGTGGCCCAGAAGGGGCACACCCTAGGTTAGTGTCTAACTACTAGGAGTTAGGAGAGAGCTGGAGGGGTTGCATCATGCCAGGCTTGCGGCCTATATGCACTAACTACTGCATGCAGCTTGGGTTTTGGAGGAACATGGCTCAAATGGCCTACTGTGAGGTTATGATGTGCCAAGCCAGCGTTTGTGGCCTGGCACTTCCTTCAGATTTAACTGGGAGGAAATCCCGTAGAAGGTAATGGTAAACCAGTGAGGTCGCGGGAGGAAACCCATGACGATAGACATGTGAGGTGGGTTCTCCATGCTAGGAAGAAAAGATAGAATTCATGCTATGTGTAACATGCTTTGTTAGTTGTGTTAGAAGGCGAAAATTAAAGACGAGCAGAGAGGCTGGTGATCCAGGTGTAAAAGAAAAACTTTAATTAAGCTTACATCTACTTAACCTAGGGGCATGAGTGCCCGCGGTCCCATTATAGGTGAGAGGTTCGTGTCGCCTATCACGCAGTCATGGCTAGGTTGTGCAGTACGAGAGCCCTCACTGGGCCATACACTCTCTGTGGTACCATGACTGATTCCGCGATGCATTGATGGAGGATCACAGTCTATGAAGGTAGAGGTATTGACACTGAGAAATAAAATGTGACTCCCTTCTTGTCGCCGAGCGCTAGTAGTAATTTGGTGGAAGATTTGTCTTGTTTTTGTATTTGGCTTAGCTTAAAATGTGAAGTTGTTACCGGAATTGCGAGTATTACATCGAAGAAAAAAATGGAATGTAATTTTGTATTGGAACACATTTTTTACAACAAAAAAAATTTAATTTTTCAATATTTTATATGTGGATGCACATTGCAACGATTCTAAAATGTTGTAGGGCACAAAATATAGTTTTTGATGCATTTATGGACATGGAACATGTATATACTATATCAACTTACCTTATTAACATTATTTTATGTAAATAATTGCAAAAATGTTAAAATGCGAGATGTAAACAAGACATCTTCCACCAAATTACTACTAGCACTCGGCGACATGAAGGAGTCACTATCTCTTGCTGGAGAGCATACACAGTGTCAAGACCTCTTCCTCTTAGACAGTGTGGACGATCAATGCATATCTAATTTATTGTTTGATGCTTACCACGCAGTCATGGCTGAGTTATGCAAGACCAGAGTCCTCGCTGGGCCATGCGCTCTCTGCGATGGCACTTTACCTAAAGTCGTGTCTTACCACTTGATTTATACCTCTGTGTAACTACCCAAAGGTTAGCTAGAAATGTAGTTAGGTTTCACAGACTGTGTGGTTGTGTCTTGGCTGCTGATTGGTCTGTTGGATTCGTGAATATTTACTTTCTGGATGTTATGTATACGACCGACAGCCGCACAGAAATAATAAATAACCAAGAGGCATTAGTATAATATTTGAGGTTAGGCTTTCAAGTATTTGTTTCTGCATTTTACGAGTGTGTTCGTAAATTGTGTTAAAACATAAATATAATTTCGAAATGGTGTAACTAAAGAACTTAAGTGTTAACATAAATAAATAGCGAAAATGTTTCACTACTAACCTGTTCCAGTAATGTGTAGTGTGTAGTGAAAACGAGTGGCTTTCGTACAACTATACTGCAATAAATTTAATTAGGTCTAGATTATTTTAAGTTCAATGTTCACCAAAATAGGCTTAGGTGTGATATGTGTAGACAGTAACAACTGTCTCACGAAAGACTTTAAACTAAAATGTTAGCCCTCCCATTTTATGAAATAAAGAGAATCCCAACAGAAACACTCTTAAATATAAAGCACATCTTATGTGGAAACAAGTCAACGAGAAAGATGTGATGTTAAAACAACCCATCCAAGCAAGAAAATATAGAAGTAATTTCACTGTTCTAACAATTAGCGAAACAGGTACTTGCAAAATGTTTTTACTATTTATTTACATTATCATTTGAATAAAAGTTTTGAGCAAAGTTTTTAAGGGTACAAATAACCTCGTCAACAAACCAACTCTTTATTCTCGTCGTGTGCCACGAAAAAATGTCCTCAAAATATATTCCGCGAAAAGGATAATGAATCGTTGCTCATTTTTTACTGATTTTTTGGTATAAAAACATTTCAGTTTCGTACTTTTACAGTACTTCGTTACTATTAAAAGCTAAAATCTGAACAGGATAACGTAAATAATTAAAATCCATAGAACACAGAATACAGATAAAAATATCCAACTTTTATGTTAATTCACTTTCGCAAACCCGAATATTGTCCAATGTGCATGCGCGAAGGGCGCAGATGGACCTGCGTCGAGCCATTTGCTAGTCGCGGATTTTCAGGCACTTTCACCTGTGTATTTGTATATTTAATATCAAAGCAACGCAGTGCAGGTGCAATAGCGATATTTAATCGGCCCCCAGAGCTTCAAATTCCCGATATAATAGCCAGAAATTTATACTCTACTTAGGCGTATTTAGACTTCGTAAGACGCAATTTGTAATCTACCTAGGAGATAAAATTTATCCAGATGTTACCTAGAGGTGTTACGACATGTACATTTATGGCCCACATTACCACTGCCTGATAAAGTTCTGGAAAACAATTATCTTGTAGGGAGCCCAGAAAAATGTATTATGACCCTCTGATATCGCCTATCCGAGAGACTATCCACTGAATAAGCCATCAACAAGTTGGACCTGCTGAAAGCTTCTTATCTACATGTTAAATTGTTAATAGGAACAAAAATGACATCATATTCGTTAGCTATACATGAACTTGAGATTAATATTCAATACGCTAACGAAAAAACCTAAAGCCATCATGTAAGCAACGATTATGCTATTTATTTGAGAATTTAATATAATGTTATTTGGTTACCTATATTTTGATACGCCTTTTACACAGTTACGAACATTTTTAAGCCAAAGCAATGCACGATAAATATGAAAAATCTCATACATTTGTGTACCAAGCAAATATTAATTAATATGCTTTTATGTATGGTAGTCTAGTTTACGATTGTCATTGCTGATTTAGATATAGTGTTATTTAAACAGTGGTTTATCAATCGGAATACAAGGTGTATTTTGACTAATTTGTAAATAATAGCCTACTTGTTTAAAAATTAACGATGAATTGTACTGCAAAATTATATATCTTATAATTTAATCTTGTCATTGTATTTTCTTATAATTCGTGCTATCCGCTTTTCAACCTTTGTTTATTGTCTTATATGTGCAAATTGTAAAAAATATATCATCATGACCTGCTATTCTTGTCTATAAATCAATGTTGATTGATGATGGTAACCAATTTAAATGTTACTATTAAACATGAGAAAAAAAGTGAAAATTTGTAATATTCCTAAAAAATTCAACAACTAAGCGAAACCTAATTTTCGGTCGAGTGCAGCGTGCCACATGCCAGTCGCATCGCTGCACAACACAGCCGGCTGGCTAACATGTAACATGGCTGTACTATACTTTACTGATTTGTGGAATACTCGTAATATCCACGAAATGTCCTAAATACAAACAAAGTCTACTGAATATTTATACTTAGATGTTCTGTTATATTTTACTTAAAAGTACATTTTTCCTGCAGAGTAGTGTTAAAAATAAGGAATATTCAACTAATATCCTATACTAACCACCACTACTATATACAAGCACACGGTGACAGTAGGTCAACAACAACGCAATGCTAACAAACCTAGAACTAAAATTAAATAAAATTAAGTATTATTAAATTGAAAGAGTGTATACATTACTATACTTAAGAACTATTTATCTCCCTTCACAAGAAGATTAACCTCTGAAATATCTCAGCTTGCGACGACATTCCTCACACACAACTTGCCTCGTTTCTTTAGTGATAATTAGTCGTACCAGTACGTAAATAAAATTGTACCATAGCTATGTTGATATTTTCCAGTTTTTCGTACATTATCTAAATCCCTCAGATTTCATATGGATAGCTAATCAACATGTACCGACTAAACTATTCATATTAGCAGCATTGTTTAGTAAGTTAACAAAATTTTTTCTGCCGTTGTCTATAACTTATCGGTTTTTTTTTTTTTTTTTTTTGCAATCATTACATAAATATCTTGCTGATTTTCAATGTTAAGTAAAGGAATCGTTCAATTTATTTGTACATGCACAATACAGGTTGCATTTATTAATATACAAATTTAAGCCTACACTTCGTCTGAAGGATTTAATACCAATAATACTGTTACATGTTTGAGACATAAACTTTTCAATGTGGGCAATTCCCATGAGTTCTTCTGGGATAGAGGTCTTATAATTAGAAATAAAAGAGTTAAATTAAGTACTGGATTTAATAGCTCACAAAGCTACGAAATACACAAAACAGTAATCAACTAGAACTCTCACAACACAATTAGTTATGCACACAATTACTCCTGTGTCACAGACACGTTAATTAACTTTGACAATTAAAGCACAAGAAAAGTCTACCATCAAT